>HG995330.1:6974366-7274323 GCA_905333045.1 Lysandra bellargus
ATTGAACCTTCCTTTCTCCGTCTTTTTTATTTTTAAGTCTCGAGAAATTATTTAACGTTTCCTTACTGTTTCCTGATATAACCTACAATCTACATGAATAATATTTTCAATCTAGCACTGACCTTTTATCTCATCTCCACATGTAACACTCCGTGTCACAATAGGTACGTTAATTGGCTCGTTACCACACCAGTAAGCAGGCAGACAACCGTCCTCACCCGTGGCTGTCAAGCGACCACACAAGCGACTGTCCGCCCCACTACCCGTGTGCTCGAGACAATGTCATGTCTACCCTTAGACTATAGATCACAAACACTACAAACCTGATAAGAATGTGGGGAACATTTAATTTGTGCATTTTTTTCTCTAAAATTGATATTATAACATTATCATAGGCGGACTTAATATCTAAAAAAGCAGCCACAACGTACTGTTTATTTATGAAAGCTAAACGAATATCTGTAGTAAATATGCTTAAATTATCCATAGTGGATTTACCTTTTCTAAAACCAAACTGACTATTTGACAATAATTTATGATGCTCAAGGAACCATTCCAATCTATTTTTTATTAAATTTTCAGCCACTTTTATTAAAACTGATGATAGCGCTATTGGTCTATAAGAAGTAATTTCGTCGGCCGGTTTATTAGGTTTCAATATTGGTATTATTTCCTGTGATTTCCATGAGTCAGGAATGTTTCCAGAAATCATGACCGTGTTAATAAGATTAAGGTAGTAACTTAACGCTTTATCCCCTAAGTTCGTTAAAAAAGAATACGGAATACTGTCCATACCTGGAGTAGAATCATTTACACGTGTTAAAATACCTTTGAGCTCCACCATTGTGAAAGGAGAATCTAGTGCGGAATACGAATGTTCTCTTATGTAACAGGTTGGAGAAGAGATCGGAAAAAATTCTGCTACTGAAGATGGAGCTAACTGATCAACATAACATAACTACATAAAAAATCTTTAGGAAGTACCATAGTCTGTTCTTTAAATACAGATCTGAATCTTTTTATACTTTTCCATACTTCAGATGGACATGTGGATGGAGATAGAGATGAACAGAAATTTTTCCAACCCTGTTGTTTCTTTTGTTTTAAAAAAATCCGAGTGGATTTATTAATTTCCGTTAATTTATCAAAATTTTCATTAGACATATTATCAGCATATTCCCTCTCAATAATTTTTCTTTTTTTAACTGCTTCCGAACATTCGGAGTCCCACCATGGAGGGAATGGGACTTTTGTTCCCATTGCTTTTTTTGTGGGGAATTGCTTCTCAGCAACATCGATAATTGTCTTAGCTAACAATTCAGAAGCAGTTATTATAGAAAAGAAATACCTAATCGTAACTACGCAACAATATAAATTTCTAGATGCCATTATTACGCATAATAAATTTAAAATTAGTAATATTATATTGAAGTATTACGTAAATATTGATTTAATTTAATAAGAATTAAAAATAAACAACACCTTTTTTTCACTCAGTACATTTGGGAAACGTCAAATGAACCAGGTGTCATGTTAACTCGCCCGAGTTATAGATAAGTTTTTTTAGTTAAAATACTCCTACAATTCCATTGGATTATGTTCGAATCCATTGTTATTTTTAGTATGAGAATTATTTAGCAATTTATTTATAGAAGCAACGTTGGACGGTTTTAAGGTATTATTTTGTTGTAAAGCACTAACTAGAGCAGATAAAACATTTAAAATAGTGTTTGCATCTGTCTTATTGTTTGCTAATTCTTTTCTATTTTCAGAGTCAACATAATATGCACAACCATTATCAGAAGCTGGAATTTGATACTCTTTTAAAATGTTATTATGGAAATTTTTATCATATCCCTTACCAGGATTATGTGGGGAGCGTGGCTTTGAATAAAAGCTTTTTTTATATGACCGTGCATTATTATTCTGAGTTGTCATAATATAATCAGAACTCTGTGCATCAGATGTTAAAACCTTTCCATAAGACCTTCTTCCGACCAGAATTGGAGGCTGCAACTTACTAGCCTCACCATAAGATATGTTTTTTTCAGCCATGCAATTTTTGATTGATTTTTGTCTTGAAAACTCTGGACAAATTTTGTTTGTAGCGTAATGTTCACCTAAACAATTTATACAATGCTCTGCATCACTCGTGCATGACTCGGCTGTATGTTCCTGCCCACACTTGAAACATCGTGGTGTTGATCTACAAATTGTTTTTGTGTGGCCATATCTACAACAATTGTAGCACTGAATTGTCGGATATATGTACAAATCTACAGGTAAAGAATTATAGCAAATGTAAACTTTAGGAGGCAAGATTTGCCCATCAAAAGTTACAACTACAGAACGAGAAGGTTTCCATTCGACAATGTTATCTATTTTTACCTTATAATTAATCCTCCTTATTTTTAATACTTTACCAAAACCTACTGGTGTTTCTAAGTTTTCTAATATTTCTGAGTCTGTCCACTCTGTTGGAATATTTTTAACAACACCCATTCTGGTAACATTAAAATTAGGTATAAATGCCTTTAACTTAAAAGATTCTAAATTTTTATTATTTACAAAATTATTAGCATCTATGTGTGACTTAAAAGCTACTGTACACCGGTTCCTACCTATTTTCTTAATGCTACCTGGTACTATATTATTTACATTATTAGTTTTAAAGAATTTTCCTAAGATAAGAGGATGCAGAGTGGTACCATCCTGTAAAGATGATGTTATCCTTTGAACATGTACAACATAAGGGTAACTGTCAGTATTTGTATACATTCGGGGTTTAATATTCTGTGAATCAGTAGTTTCTGATGATTTAGGTGGCGTATTTGATATTACATTATTAACAGTAATAAAATCTTGTTTGTATGTTTTCGGCCGTTTGCGGCTCCCACTCATCTCATGTTCGTAGTCCATATCTGTTGTGATGGTTATATTCATGCCTACATCAGGACCGGGCCCCGGGCCCGGCCCCGACGTAGGGTCGGGCGGCTCATTCATTGAACCACCCAAAATATTTTAATATTTACAACTAGCTAATATATATACAAGAAAAAAAAAAAACTTACCAATATATACAGCTAACTACACTATATTTATTTATACAAGTAATAAATAATAAATATACTTAATTATTTACAACTTTAACCCTCCTTATCCTATTTATAATAATTTTGCAAAAAAAATTCCGAGAAAACACTCCCGCCTACTCCGAAGTTTCCCGCGCTTTTTTCTATCTATTTCTTATTCTTTTGTTATTTATGTTGTTACCTAGTTTTATAAGCCAAAGATAAACATATGGGATAGTGATCACTGCCGTATGAAGAAGACAAAGTTTGCCATGATATATTTGGTGCTAATGAAAGAGAGCAAATGGAAATCACAGAACACTTTTACTTGATGGAAATGTCCACTGCACTTTTGTTTCCGTTAATATTTACGACCCGTGTAGGTGTAGGAGTTAGCATTCTTTATAGTTTGTGGTGTAGGATCACCTGTATTAAGCACACATAAATTAAATTTGTCTATGATGTCCAATAAATCCTTTCCATCCCTGTTTGACACATCGCTTCCCCAATTATTAAGTGACCCTATAAAATATTTAAGTATTTTATCTGAATTTATAGTAACCAATAATTTAAGTTTATAAAATATATAATTACCGATATTATATTATTATTTAAAAATATATGTTTTGTTAGTCTAGTACCAAAACTTTCCTGATCCTATCCAAATTCCGTCCTTGAAGTCCCTACTTTTACCGCGTCATAAGTTTTCCTACCTTTACACCACTCGACACTGGCAATAGTTTTATGCTAGTCGCCATAAAAAAAAAGAAGAAGAAGAAGAATCTTTGACAACTGTCATATATTTTGTAAACATTTCATCCCCTTAGTAGTCTGAGAAACATTTCAATTTCCCATTTTCATGCGTTTCTCGTACGGTTTCTCGAAAATCTAAATTTTATAACAAATAGAAGTAATTATTTTGCGACGATGACCTCTTTGATAATATTAAAAGCTATGCTATTTGCCAAAGCTGTACAAAAACGTAAAAAGGAAGAGAGAGAACGCAATTCGTATGTTCCTTTTTCAATATTTTTGTTTCTATAAATGTTATGAAAAAGAAATAAGTACCGTACAAAATTTGATACCATTATTCCAGATGCGTCAGGGACAGTGCCTTAAATAATATGTGCAGAATTTGCTGCAAAGAAAGCGGAAAGGTTGCTATATTCAATAATGTACAGTATCCAAATATGCCTGAAGATATAACTCAATTTTCAGGAGTAGATGTGAGTAGGAAACCAAATATTATAACTTTTTCTGTAGTGACAGTAGCATTATTTTTCTTAGTAAGAAATGATGAAAACCAGCGTTATACATACTTTAATAATATAATAAATGCAAAAGTGTGTGTGTCGGTCTGTCTTTTAAGTTTAAGTCTCTTCATGCCCAAATCGCTGAACCGATTTCACTGAAATTTGGTATGTAGATACTGTAAGCTCCGGGGAAAGGACATATGTTACTTTTTATCCCGGAAAAATGTATGGTTCCCGCGCTATAAACTAATTTTGGTGCAACAATATCTGGGGTATCATTTAGCTATCTATGAAATAACAGTACTTATTAATTATTATCTCTTATTTTATAGATAGCTAAATTATACTTGGATTTACATAATTGAAGTCTGACTGAATGTTTGTAAATTGCTATCATCTAGCCAAATTTATGATTTGTTACAGGTTTACAACAATGATGATTATCCTAAACATATTTGTAATACATGCCTCAAACTTTTAAAAAAGTGCATCAAATTCAGACATCTTTGCAACTTAAGCAACAGGAGACTTCAAGAGTTACAGGCTGAATGTGGTATGTGAATGTTGTATCAAATTAAATGTCTAAATATATAAATAGTTGTTCCACACATAGTAAATAACCACAGCTGTTGCATGCATTGTAACAAAAAATTACGTACCGAAATAACGATTGTGTGATATTGGAAAGTGATAGGTATCACTAGCAGGGCTTCAAATAATGTTATTTTTTCATAACGTTATTGCTTCAAGGGCATAGATAACGTTATGAAAATTTAACCGATACTAGAAATAACGTTATAAATGTATTTAATAACGGTAAATGTTATAACGTTATATAGGATTTATAACGGTAAATATATGTTCTTTGATAACGTTATAGTCCGTCAAGACAGTCATGACAGGCGGGAAAATTTTCTAAACGTAATCACGCTTTTAAGGTGTATTTTTTACTTTGTATTTTCACAGAGAACGCTTATTACATTTTAAATATGAGTGAGATTTGGTGCACCGTGCACGATTCCATACCTGATACCAGAAAATAATGTTATATTTACCGTTATTATTATAACATTATTTTTTTGTTATGCCATAACGAAAAAATAACGATATAGTAATAACGGTAAATATAACGTTATTTTACTAGATATCGTTAAAAAAATAACGTTATCTGGCTACCATTATGAAAATAACGGTACGTAACGATATTTTTTCTGTTATTCGATAACGTTATGAAGCCCTGATCACTAGTTCATTTAAGCACATGAACATTATTTTGCCCAATCTTTTTTTTGGTACAAAATTTTTTGTTACAATGCATGCAACAGCTATGGTTATTTACTATGTGTGAAACAACTATTTATTTATTTAGACATATGTCGGGTTACAAGGGGTGCCAGATTACCTAGGGGCCGGATTAGCAAACAATACTTGAAAATGTATTTAATATTTTTTTTAGAAACTAGAGAAATTATTGACGATGTCAGTGAATTACCCAATGAAACAGAAGAGTCCTATAATGTTGCTTCTCCCACAATTCCCGGTAGAATCGAAAAATGGATGTGTACTACATGCAACAAAGAATTTCAGGATATGGTAAGTTGTTAATTATGTTTCAACAGAATAATATTTATTTTTAAATGTTATTACATGTAGCTGTCCCCCGCAATATTAAAGACACAAACTAAAATTCCTTTGAAACCATGGCTATGTTTGCCTATGTCCTTTACCAAAGTCTACTCAATACCAAATTCTATCAAAATTGGTCCAGCCTGCAAGCAGCCTTTGAAAAAAGTTGATCAACTTTAAGTCAACAAATAATAATTACTTATTTAATTGGTCTTAAGTCTTAACAGTTTTTTTTTCAGTTTTACTTGAAAATCTATTAAAGTAATTACTAATTATTAACAATACATATTTCATTTCTTTTTTCAGTTTTACCTGAAAATCTATTTAAGTAATTAACAATACATATTTCTCTTTTTTTTCAGTATGCTTATAATGATCATCTATCAGAGTGTGTCGCAATATTAAATGAGAGGAAAAAACGAAAAGCTGAAATGAACAAAAAATCTTATCTCTGTGATATATGTGGTAAGACAACAACGTCTAATGCAAGTCTTCTTATTCATAAGTGAGTATTACACCTCCTTGAACAAGTTATAATCTAAAAGCTTTTAAGACATTTCAATATATCAACCAAATACCAATTCATTGATAATATTTTATAATTGTTTATTCTATTGCAACTTTATTTCAGGGCTATTCATGAACAAGTATTCCCATATAAATGTGATCAGTGCCCATATAAAGGGAGAACTATGGACTTGTTGAGAATACACAAGAGATCACATCTCATTGACAAACCATACAAATGTACACAGTGTCCGAAAGCCGCGTCCACATCCAGTAACTTGACCAAACATGTGCTACATGCCCACAGCACTACCAGACCGCATAAGGTAATCTCATTAACTATCCATACTTTAATATTAAAAATACGAAAGTGTGTGTCAAACCGCTGAACCATTTTGCCGAAATTTGGAATGGAGATACTTTGGGTGGGTATCCCCGGAAATAACACAGGACACTTTATCCCGGAAAAATTTACGGTTCCCACGCGATATACGAATTTTGGCGCAACGGAGTTGCAGGCGTCATCTAGTCTTTAAATAATCTTATCCATTTACCATAGAGTAACATAATATTATATTATACAGTAAACAGTTGGATCAGCAGTACAAATACAGCTGAGCTGTCGCGTTTAGTACTAGACATCGCTAACTGTTTATTCCGCAATTGTGTAGTATTTAAAATTCACACGGCGCGTTGCTTGAACTTTGCGTCAACGTAGCGGTGTCACTTGTTTTAGTTAAACTCTAAAAACGGAAAAAACTGTATCGTTCACACGATGCGTTGCAACGACGGCATGCTGTGACAATGCACAAACGATGTACAGCTATCGTACCTCGACACAATGTGAATTATATTTTTTGTACATTTATTATTGTACTTTAGTTTAGTTTTTATATTAAGTTTCCAGATCCAGAATATTTGTACTAATAAACTATGTATTTAATTTCAGTGTACTTACTGTGATAAATCGTTTGTTTCTAAACACGACATGACAAGACACATACGAGACATACATCTGAGGCAAGGGACCGTCGAGTGTAATATATGTTTCAAGAAATTCAATACAAAGTGAGTAGTGCCACAGAATACATAATTAGTATCTTACGGTACAGAAGTTTCACTCCCGAGTTTAGGTACTATGATAAACGCAAGCGTCCGGTCACCGGACTAGTCTCGATAGGCTGGCACTCGCTCGACTTGTCGCACACGCAACGCACGCATCCGCGATATAAAAGTAATAGTACCCGGCCCCGCGCCGCCGCGCCGCTCGTTTGCAGCCCTGGCAGATTGGAGCGAGACGGCAGACAGTTATTGTACTATGAACGCTAAACGCAATGCAAAAGGTTGAAATTAGGTTGTTTTCCAGAATAGTAAGTAAATATCTCGGCAATTTTGCGCCGTTTGTATGGAAGTGAGACAGGCCTGGTATTACTTAATTTAATTTTTCAACCGAGCCCAAAACAGATGAGAAATGTAGAAAATACTCGAACAGCTTTCAAAGCTACAAAGCCACCAGATGACGCTTTGTGTGAGTTACCCCCGAGCTCAGACCAATAAAAAAATATAGACAGAGCCATCCATGCTACGCGGTGAGGCAGGCAATAGGAAGCCGATACGGCCATAGGAAGCCGGCCGCCCGCCATTCCGGTTTCAACGAGTGACGGCGCATGTCGTTTTCATCTGTGTCAAGAAATATCAAAATATGCCGTCCTGCATCGTTAAATGGTGCAAAAACAATTATTGTGCTCAAAAGAAACCTTGTGGGATTACGTTTCACAAGTAATTAGTTGAATATTTATGTATTACCACCGAAATAACGAATTTAATTTATTAGTTTTAAAAATTGTCTCCGGAGTCTCGGAACACAGAACCTCAACCAGTGCTGCATGCTGGTCGCAAGATATTTTTCCCCATAATAGGGGAAAAATATTATTACGTGCTGTATTATCCTGACAAATGTTTATTTTTAACCTAAAATTCGTTATTCATTTAAAATCTATTAATATAAATAAAATTGGAGTGTCTGTAGTATTGAAAGATTTTTTTACTATTTGCATATTAATCTGTATACGATACATACTGCATACACCAAACAACATTCTTTACAATTTTTGTCTGTCTGTCTGTTAGTTTTTCTGTCTTAGTTTGTCTGTCTTAGTTGAAACACATAATTTATTAGATATAGATATTTAAGTATTTACTTTTTTCAGCAATTACTAATGAATGTTGATTAACAATCTAGTTTGATAGCAACTTTTGTAGTCATTACTTAGTAGTTTAATAAGACTGCAACAGGATGGGAGTTTGACAATCTGAAACCCTGAGTTGGCAACATTATTTTTTTGCACACAAGCGCACGCCTAGCGTATTTATGCTAGGCGTGACGCACACATTGATCGACAGCGACTTCACGCCATTATCTGTAAATACTCCGTCTTTCTTTTTTTATTGGTCTGAGCCCCCGAGTGGCAAAATAAATAAAGGAATCCCTGATGGATTCGTATTAGGACTATAATTACAAATGCACTATTATAAATTATACTTTTAATTAGAATTTAGATAATTACTAGCTGTCCCGGCAAACGTTTCTTTGCCATATTTGATATTATAAAGTATATCGCCATTCGCCCGTATTCACTAACCTCTATTACCCGTATTATTTTATTGAAGTGACTAAATAAGTATGTCACCATGACAACGTCCATCGCTATCCCGTGACCCGCGTCGCCAATGATGACAATGGTCGCCGTCAGATTCGAGTTGTAATAATTTAGTATAATTTATTAAACTTGCTATTAGAAAAAAAAATGCACTTATCAATATAAAAAGTACTCAGTAGCCGATTCTCAGACCCACTGAATATGCATATTATAAAAGGTTAAAATCAGTAAAGCAGTTTCGGAGGAGTACGCTATCTAACATTGTGACACGAGAATTTTATAATAGAAGCACTAGAAGATAATGTAAGTCTACATGTTTAGGCTAAGATATAATTTGCGGAGTTTGGTAATATAGTTTTTAATTTTTGGAGTTCGATTTTCATATATAAGGCGCCCGGTATGAGAAAAATCCGAGGGGTAAAACCTACTAACAAGTAACGAAAATGTGTCACGTTTTTGGACGACGGAAACTTTCTAATTTGGCTGTGAGTGTATTAAGACCATAAAGGTAATATACCTATCGGAATATAATATTATGTAAAATAATATAATTATATAATAATGTTATATAATTATATAATAATAATAATAATAATATTATATAATAAATTTATAATATTATATAAAATAATATAATTATATAATTATTTTAAATTCAGGGAGGGGGTAGCCGAGGTGTTGCCTTCGATGTTAGAAGAAACCCCGTTCCTCTAGGCCTATTGGAAGCTGAGTTATGGCCGCTTTTGTTCGACGTTTGACAGTTGCCGAGCTGTCAATGTCAAAGTTTGAATGCTTGTAACTCGGCAACTATTTGTCCTGGATATGAGTTTCTTCGGCTTGATCTTCCTGGATTTTTCTCCTCTATTCGATTCTGGCCTTAGAATTGAGAAAAAAATATTTTGAAATAACTATGGCAGAAAGGGGTGTAGATAATATTGCCGGAACATTCATATTATATTAATATTTTTTCAGTTGAATAAACTCTTTTTGCGTATGGTTAGATATTCGTACATAAGGAGTAAACTCCAGTCGTGCGTCGGAGCTGACACACTTTTTTGATTATGTATTGGGTTTATGAAATTGGACAATGTCTTTAGCAAAATATAAGCAATGAAAGGAGTTAAGATACATAAGAAATAAATAGGGATTAAAATTCTTTTTCTCACCTCCGAGCGCAAAACGTCAACTCGGTTCCCGCTGCGCTTACCAATGTTGCCGTTTTCCACCTCCGTCGATGAGAAAAATAGTATACGCACCATGGGCAGTAAATAAGAAAGTTTCAGATCACAATATGTTTGTTGACCTTGGCTTCGCCTCGGCGATACATATTGTGATCTGAGACATTTCTTATTTTCCTGCCCTAGGTGCGTAATGAATACATTAAGGTGCTAGGTGCGTAATACCTAGGCTACTTTAATTATCCAGCTTTGGCAGAGTTCCTTGTTCAATTTTGTTAAAGTATAGTACTAATGGATTTTATTAAAAATATTCATTTATTTAATATATACTAAATAATATGTAAAACGAATTTCCTAATTAGTTTGTTAATTTATTCCAGAAAAATTTTACAAGGGCACACCAGGAAAATACATAAGATAAAAAGCGAGCGACACGGCCGCTTACCATCTTACCTACATTATATTGGGGAAACGGATTATACGGAGCAAAAGTGATGTGGCTATCGGACGACTGTGTCGGAGTTAAAAATGTGTATCAGTATACGCCTAGTACCTAAATCAATTGAGTTGAGTTAAAAACTTAGTTCGGTTACCACTTAGAGAACCATTGAACTGATTGAACCACGCAACCGCGTCCATTCGTTATAAGCTATGTCCACATTATGCTATCTTCAATTTTCGTCATCTTCTTTTTATTCAAATTTCGTTTGGCATATTCAAATGCGTCAAAATCCACCCACGTTGAAAGAAAAGTGTCATAGCGAGCGCTACAATTTCAACGCGCGACACGGGCATGCCTCACGTTCGCTGTTGACTGCGCAATAACGCATGCCCTTGATGAACAAAAAAAGGCCCAGTGTGGACAAAGCTATAGTTTGTTCATAATATCTTTCACCACTCACCTGTGACCCAAAATGATGCCTTCTTAAAAACCCGATTCCTCAGGTTTTTATGAAGGCATCATTTTGGCCAGACTTTAAAACAAATAGATGGATTCAATGATAATACCGGCATGAAATCGTTTGTTATATTTGGCTCAGTGCTCTCACTCACTCGACGGAACGTTAACGTTAACGAACCAAAAAAAAAAGTAACGAAAAACGATATAGCGAGATGCAACATAAAATACAATACTATCATTTAAAGTTTCAAGTTTCAACTAGAGATACTACGATAACATGGCGCGCTCCTCCAAAATTCAGAACGTTTCAATTGCGTTGTCTTGACTCTTGCGCGGTCGGCTGGTTATGATTACTTGACCAACAAATCTTGGTAATAAGTGAAATATTACGAGTACTGGTTGATTGGTTGAATACTCGCTACGTACAATCTCTTTTATAAGGATGTGACTACACACTTTGAAACAGTAATTTGGAGGGGCGCGGGCGCGCTATGTTATCGTAGTTTATCTCTACTTACTGCTGCACTATATATAGAGCAGAGACGAATATTATTATCATATCATCTGTAATTAAATAGAGATTTTGACATAAGCGCCTTATATCACCGGTCAAATCTCTTCATTATATTGAAATTCAACCGTCATTAAAAGTCTCTAACTGCCGCACTCACATTAATTCGTAATTACAGTCATTTTGGGTGACTTTGAATTGTAATTAATTTAAAATTATGACGTATTAAATCGAAGGTTAATCACATACGGCAGGTGCGGCCGTAAATGCTTACAGCTTTTGGCGGTTTACGCTGGCAACTCAAATAATATATCGTTGGATGGTCTCGTCGTGTGTGCTCTTATAAAATCTTGCCACATTAAAGTCCGTAAAGCAAGTACTTAATTTTAGTAATCAATTTGTTTTATTATTACGTATACGTAGTTGCAATAAAATATAAGTTAAAGATATGCACATGACATGCAATTATGGACCTAATGTAAAACTCTGTAGTCTGTACATAGAAAATCATATTTATTTGTTTACTCGAATACATTGTATTCATAGCAATAAAATTGTTTTGTATTATTTTCTAAAGAAAGCAATAAATCATTGTAATAATCTTAATCGATTTTATTTCAAGTCACTGCACTATTCAGAGTCTATTAATTGATTACAAAAAGTAATATTAAGAGCATCCTAGTGTTTTCTAAACATTATTAACGCGACTTTGTTAGAAGAAATACATAAAAATGGGAGTATTTCTATACCTTTTAGTTATCGTTATTAATAGTTGTAACGCATTCGATATACCGAGGAGTGCCTGTAAACCAAATCTGACTATAGACGACAATCACTACAATGTAACACATACATATCACGTAGGGGACTCTTTTCCCACCGATGCACATTACGACGAAAAAGGGAACTTATTCTTCGTTGAAGCTGGAAGAAACGATCAAGGGTACTTCTTCAATATAAAAGTTATCAGAGCCAATTCCACAAAACCACAGGATATTCCTGGTAAGTGATTTATTTGCAACGACTTGTACTTTCAAAGAAATAGTTTCATAGGCAAATGGAAGAACTATGTTTTTTGGTCGAAATAATATTATGCCAAGTAGTGCCAAGCCATTATTCGTGGCTGGACTGGAAATAATCCGACCAAATAACGTAGGTCCGCTATCCTATGCCTATTGATAAATATAACAAAGGTTTAACCAAAATCCTTATTGGTAGGTTTGCCAGTTGGAAAAAGTTACTCGATTGCCATATCCAAAAGCGACTCGAAGGTGTATTTTGGAACGAGCGATGGGATATTCGTTTACAACTACGACACCGGAGAAGCGACCCTAGTTTCCGATCCGGGCCTAAAACTGAACATGATCTTTATCGATAAAGACGGAAATAAATATATCACAGATAGCCCCGACGGCGTGGAAGAGTTGTATCTACTGGCCGGCGACAAGAAAATACGGTTTAGAAGTCTGGAGGCACTCAACGAATTAGCGGTGGACGATAGAAATAATTTCTACTACATCAAGGAGGACAAACTTTTCGTTCTAAAGTCGGATTCGTCGCGGGCGAAATACATCGGTAATGTGGCGTACGCGGGGTACGCACAAATAACCTTTTATAAGGACAACGTATTCGTCGCGAGCGAGACACTAACGTACATACACGAGAACGACACTGGACCTCTAAAGTTGGTGAAAAACATTCCTGGCAAAGTGACTGCGGTAGCTTTTGATCGCGAAGGCAATTTTGTCTTAGGTATCCGCGGAAAATTCTTGAAATATTCCAATAGCAAGTATTGTAATCGCAGTCTTAATTAGTTAAGTACTAGTTAAATATTATATATATTACAGGCTTACGCCTTATTCAGTGGCCAGACTTCGAGTTTACCTAACATGAGTTAGCATAAAACAAGCATATTAATCGTCTCATGGTAACATATTATTATGAAAACTCGAAATTTGGTGCAAAGTACTAAGTACTATGTATAACGTTCATTGAGAGAGGCCTATGTCCAGCAGTGGACGAATATTAAATATAGGCTGATATGTACTACTAATTTTATCGTGGTTTATAATATTATTGTGATTAAATACTTACATATATATCTAAGGTACATAATGTGTTCTATTTAAATAAAATGAATTTGTAAAAAATACTTAGGTACTTTAATAATCACTTACAATAAATAAATTATAGTTAAAACATGATGCTCATTAGCTAAGCTTCAAAAACAAAATTGAAGTTAAAGCACTTTATTACACCAAGACCTCCGATCTCCATTAATTACAAGCACAAACACACCTTTTTAACCCTTAATTAGGCGCATCAAAAAAAGTCACACAACTAGTCGCATGGGGTCTCCACTGACCCCAAATAAAAAAATGAAAATTAAGTTGAAGAAACGAGTAAAACGAAGTATATTAATTATGCGAATTGTTAGAATGCTTTATGATAATTAATCTTATTAAGTAAACACCTTCATTTGCTTCTATACAACTAAAAAATCAATCAATTACTGCTCTGTTTCGAAATCTAATAAATATCACTATGGTTAAGATCGAGATTGAAAAAATCTATTATTCACTTTGATGACCAGATTTTTTTTGCAGCACCGAAGGAAGTAGGTCCTGAGCTAATACTGTCTACTGGCCATATTTTCCTCATTTGTATGATTTGTTACGCACTTCTAGTCATCACCCCCTCATCATCATCATCGTCACCATCCAGTGGTCAGGGATTATTTTAGGCATCTCTAGGCTCTTAAATCTTGTCTACCATTTCATGCCCATCACAAATCGGTGCATAGTTTTGAAGTTCGGAGGCTATAGGTTCGCAAAATCTCTATTGTCTTCAGAAACCTTCCAGCCGCCAGTGTATTTCATTACCTTGTAGAGCAGGCTCCAAGGAGATGTTCGTTTGCAAAAATAGCGGACCGCGAAATGTTTTGTGATTCTTCTTCCTGATACTCTAGACATCGTAAAAAGCCATGTTGCCGCGCGCGCTCGCGGTCCCCCCCCCCTCGCCCCTTTACCGCTGTTCTAGACTCGCTTCGTGCGCTTGCGACGTTGCCAGCTCGTGAAACCCATGTCAGTCGTGGCCAAACGTTGTGTATAACTGTTGTTTTAGATTGTTTACGCTAGTTTAAAATCAATTTTAGTGTAAATTTACGGGTTTTTGTGTAAAAAATGTCACTCGAAGTCGTGAACTTAAAAAGAAAAAGACATTTTGAACTCGTTTGTTTGTTTTGTGATTCGCCAGATCAGTTAGTGATTAATCCAAAGCCAGAGTCATTTCTCACTATAAAACGGGCAGCAGAAAGACGTAAAGACGAAGTAAGTGTTAAGTTCGATAAACTGTACGATCCAGAATGCAGTGGTGCTCAATGCTTTTCCTGGCATAGAAATTGTATGGCAAGTTATGTAAGTGAGGAAAAAGTGCGGCGACGAGAATTAGCATTAAACAAGGAAGAACATAGTGCACATTGCAGTTCTGAACTCCGCAGATCTCAGAGAAATCCTGAAAATACCGTGCAAAGATTAACTTGTTTAATATGTGGCCAGATAACAAAAAATAAAATCAAAAGCCTTCATACATGTTCAGAACTGTCGGCGGCTCAAAATATTTTTAATACCGCACACATAAAACAAGATAACGTTTTCACAGCAATAAGTACTTGTCAGGTACCTCAGGATTTGTTAGCCAGAGATGTAAAGTATCACAAGTCTTGCTACCGGGATTATGTACGGATGCCGAGAGTGACTGAAAATAAACGAGGGCGCCCTTCTTCAAATATACCCTCAGAAATATTACAGGCTTCCTTTGAGAAATTAATGGACGAAATAAAAGAACAATTTTGTACTTGTTCCTTTGAACTGTCTCATCTGGCAACAAGAATGGCTGAAATCACGGGGTTGGAAGATGCAGTCGTGGAAAATCGAACAGTTAAAGCCTTGTTAATTGATAAGTTCGGTGAAAAAGTATTGTTTTCACATCCTGCTGACAAATCCAAATCGTCAATGGCATTTTTGTCAAATATCTCCCTAACTGAAGTAGTAGAACGTGTCCGTCAATTGGATACAGATAAAATAAAATTGTGCGCAAAACAACTAAGAGTTGAGGCAACAGCTGCTACACTTTTACCGGACGAATATTTATGTAACGAGACACTACTGGAAAGCGCAATTAATAAAACTGAATTGCCTCCAACATGGGTTATTTTTATGCAAACATTACTCGGTGCGAAGAACCAAAAATTGGGACAAAGATCTCTTCAGAGGGCCAAGTCAATATTTTGTGACATTGTATACTGTATCACAGAAAAAAAAACTCCTAAACACGTAGCACTGGCAGAGTCTGTTCATCATCTTTCCAGATCGAAACATTTAATTACAATATTAAATAAATTGGGGCATTGTATTAGCTATCAAGCAGTAAAAGATCTTGATACAGAGATTACAAGAGCTATTTTGAGTGAAAATGAAAACAAAAAAGTGATTGTACCTAAGAACATTGTACGTGATCCATCATTGTATTTACATGGAGCTATAGACAACAATGATTTTAATGAAGAAACGTTAAGTGGTAAAAACACTACACACGTGACAGCTATGGTTGTATATCAAGAACAAACTTCTTTACAGAATGACAGTTTCCTTCAAATTAGGCGTGCAGCTGTCGACGAAAATTGTGACTTAAAACACTTGACCTGTCAAGAAATTGATCATTACGAAACAAAAAAAACAAAACCGATTACCACAACAAATTATGTCGAAACAAGCTGTTTGTTAGATACAACGAAAAAATCACAAAGTGTTAATCTTTTGTGGGTCTTGTGCAGACTGCAGTACGAGGAAGATAAAAATATGTTTGTGAGACCCTCTATCAACGCTATTCCTGGATGGACTCCTTTCCAACAACTTCTGTCATCAGAAAATTTACCCAGGTCAACTGTTGGGTTTTGTCCTATTATCCCTTTCCCACCCACCTCACGAGATGTTGTGTATACCGCAATGAAAAACTTTATTAACATATGTCAGTCACTTAATAAAGAAACTGCAGTTCTTTCGTGCGATATGTCAATATACTTGCTAGCCAAACAGATTCAAATGTCCTGTCCCGAGTTTTCTAAAATGATATTACGAATCGGTTCCTTTCATTTACAAAAAAACTTTTTGCGATGCTTGGGCCAATTTATTGATGGAAGTGGGCTTGATAGGATTTTAATCGAAGCAGAAATATATGGCGAAAATACTCTTGCTTCTATTTTAAACGGTGTACAATACAACAGAGGCATAAGAGCACACAAACTTGTATATGAAGCACTTAGAAACCTACAATTTGCTGAATTCATGGATCAAAATGAGTTTTCCGATGGGAATGCTACAAAATTGTGTCTTCAAGATATAAGAGAGGCTATAGTAGATAGAGACCACGAGAGTTTGTTGGAAAAATATCAGCGACATGAAAAAACTATTGAAATTTTGCTTTCCAATTTTTCTTCTTTTTTAAAAAGTATGTGCAAAGAAAGCGAAACATTCAAGTTTTTTAATGACTATTGTGAAATGGTAGAAATACTTCTGAATTCAATAAAAGCGGACAGAGAAAGTGATTATGATTTACATTTGCAGACTACAAGGCAAATGCTGTCTTATTTTTTTCCAATGAACCACACAAATTATGTCCGTGGAGTATCACTCTATTTGCAAGACATGATTCAATTACCGAAAGATGTTGTGGATGAGTTAAAACGAGGAATGCTTTCAGTAAAGCGAGGAACTGGAAAGTTTAATTCAGTTGGCTGTGATTTGGCTTTGGAGCAGTCTCAGAACCGGTCTTCAGCTGTTACTGGAGGTTTAATTGGTATTACTCAAAACATAGAAGCCATGCAGCGATGGGTCCTTTTGTATCCGTTTAAAAACTCAATTCATTCCACACTACTATCATATCTAGAAATGCAAGCAGATGCTACAGGTGATATTGATTCAAAAGTTCACACTGAATGGAGTGACTCAAGGATTGCTAAGGATGAAAAAGATATCAAAAATCTTATCTCGAATTTGAATGATTATAATCCATTCAAGGCAAACGACGAGACCAATGTACTCTACAATATCTATACTGGTGCACTGGCTGAAAAAACAACCTCACAATGTCTCCTGAATATCAAAGAATGTGGCGAGAGTTTGCTCAAAGAATTTGAAAAAGAACGTTTGGAATTGAAACAGAAAAGTGTATTTGATACTATAAAAAGAAATCAATTTCTAAACTTCGGTCATCGTCAAAAACAGTGCAAAACCACAAGTTCTAACAAACAATTAAAAGATACAAAAGATGTCACGGATATTCAACAAGCTTTTATGTTAGCTACACAACGCGATTTTGATCTAAAAATACTGGCTTCTCACGAAATACTGGAATATCCAAAATTTCTTTTTGATGAAGATGGTTTTTACAAAAAGTCCGTGAAATCAAGTTTGGTTCTTGAAATTGAAAAAAAGCATGAGTGTGGGAACTACACTTCACAAGACATAATAAGCTCAAAAACTAATGCAAAAGTTTATATTGTAGATGGCATGGCGCTGGTGCATCAAATACAACTGAAAAGTTTTAGTACATTCGGAGAATTTGCAGCTGCGTTTTTCAAAAAAATTATGATGTTGTTGTCTCAGGATTCTGTTGTACGACTTGATGTTGTATTTGATCGCTATGATGATATATCTATCAAGTTTCTAGAATCAAAGTTACGAAGTAAAGGACAAAACCCAACACAAGTTGTCATAACTAGTCCTTCGACAAAAGTCCCAAATTGCAAAGACTTTTTCGTGAGTCCTGAAAACAAATTACAACTAGTGAAATTTCTATGCAAGAATGCCTTGGCTTATACAGAAGTCAATGAAAAAAGTGAGCTATATGTATGTGGTGGATTTGATGACCCCACAAAATGTTTTAAATTGCAAGGCGCAACTTTCACTGAAGTTACCGATTTGAAATCTAATCACACAGAGGCTGATTCAAGAATGTTCTGCCATATTTTTCATTCTGTCAAACACATCGACAGTGCAGAGATAATTATTCTAAGCCCTGACACCGATATTTTTGTATTAGGCCTTTATTTCTGGCATAAACTTGAAAATATAGGTTGTCGCGCTTTGTGGTTTGAGGGATCACGAAAGAAAACCCGTTTTCTGGGGTGCCATTTAGCTGCACGAAGTCTTGGCGAAAATATATGTGACATTTTACCTGGGTTGCACTCTTTAACTGGCTGCGACACCACAAGTCGCATAGGTACAAAAACACAAATGTTGAACGCCGCGAATCTGGATTTTGTTCAGGATGCAGTTTCTGCTATGGGTGATGGGCTTTTGACTAGTAAGCAATTTAAAGATCTAGAAAAAGTTTGCAGTTACTTAATTTCTAAACAACAAACAACAGCAGATGATCTTCGACATAAATTGTTGTGCCAAAACATAGGTTTTGCCTTAAATTTGACAAGAATTATATGTACCTCTGATGCATTGCATTTACACTGTTTAAGAGCATCAGCTCAAGTTTATCTATGGAAAAGCTCTTTTGAACCGATATTTGACCATATTGATTTCCTTCAGTTTGGTTACGAGTTACGCGAAGGAAACCTTTACCCAAAGCAAATGTCAAAAAAATCTCTACCTGACTCTTTGATAAAACCGTGTAAATGTCAATCCAACTGTCGCACAATATCGTGTACCTGCAGAAAAGCAGCACTGAAATGTATATCCTTGTGTAAATGTGTAAACAATAATTGTAAAAACTTGTAACAAAATCAAACTGTTACTTGCATGTGTAAGCATTTTTCTCCGTAAATTTCGTAAAATTGCATCAAAATAAAAAAAATCTATTAGTTTACTACCTTGTATTTTATTTATAACACAAAATTACCAATAATTCCATAATTCAAACCAAAAACTTTGTAATTTATCAATAATATTTGTGATGGAGGGGAGGGGGGAGGGGGATCACAAAACTGGTTGGCAACATCTGTTTATAGGATGTCTGGGATCTATATAATATATATCAGAAGTCAGATTGAGGTCCGCAATTTTTGCAAACGTCTCCACTGAGTCCGAAATTTTAAGAAATATATTGAAATATCGAAACTCGCCATCTTTGAATGCTCCCCCCGCTCCCCCATGCAACTTTTTCACTGTACGAACTATTGAATCGTAAACAATGGACTATTGTTAATTATTTAAAATAATAATTTAAAAAATATATTCATGAGTTTTCAATCTATAGTGGTTTAAAGTTAACCCAAAAATGGAGCATTTTCGTAAATTTTCTAAAAAATCTTAGAGAAAGTGTAAGAAATGTTATAGTATGCTATATATTCGTGATCTACTCAATAAGCTCTTTCATTTGATACCCCACACGGCATGTTTTGGAAAAAAAATTTTTTTTCTTTGTATGCCATATTTAATTACCGGGGTGGGGGGAGGGGGACCACAAAACTGGTTGGCAACATCTGTCTATAGGATGTCTGGGATCTATACAATATATATCAGAAGTCAGATTTAGGTCCGCTATTTTTGCAAACGAAACTCCACTGAGAGTCCGGTCTATTGATCTATATTGAATTTTTTACAGAGCAATAATTATATAAAATAAGGTTGTCAATAGAATGACATACTCATAAATTTATAAATCATTCTAAATTATATCAAAAACAATCTAACAAGTAAACATAATATTACAAAAATGGAAATTTGTCTTGTGACAAAAAAAAGTCACGTAAGTGGTCGCATGGGGTCAGAGCTCAAGAGAGTAGCGACACATGCACCATGGTTAGCTGATCGGCTACCACTTATTAGGTTACCTCAATAGGAGTTAGGAAACTAACAAAAGCGTCGTTGCATTCCTGGAACTCTAGCACATTTTTTTTTCGGTTTGAAAGTGATCTGATCCCATGCAACCAATTAAGGGTTAATCTTTTGTAGAGGTATTATAGTCCCCTTAGGATTTTTGATTATTAAAGTTTAAGCTTCTATCTTGGCGCCTGTCTTTTGCGTAGAGATCAACTACGATAACTTGGCGCGCCCCTCATTTGGAGGGGTTTCAATGTGTTGTTTCAATGTGTGTAGTCACATCCTTATGAAAGACTTTGTATGTAGTAAGTATTCAATCAATCACAGTACGGTACACGTAATATTTCAGTTAATGTCACTTATTACTAAGATTTGTTGGTCAACTAAAGCCCGATACATACGTAACTGTTTATCGTAGCGATTTCAGACTGTGCAGATAAATCGAACGTTCCTAGTGCCTCCACACGGCTCCAATATCGACATCGACCGGGCAGTTCTCCGCAGAAGCTCACGCAAGATACATGTTAACAATGGAAGATTATGATGCACTTGCTATATTAGGCCTGGTAATGTGTTTAAAGAAAAAAAGAAGCGGAGTCTATGGTGTAAAGACTGGCTCATGAAAAGGAAGCAATTTTCTCATACCAACTTGTTATGCGAGTTGAAATTCGCTCCGCAAGATTGGCATAACTATCGCCGTCCACGATCCGAACGAACAATCCACGTCCACGAACGATAAAACTGTGCAAATGTAATCGACAACGATTTATCTGATAGAAATTGCAACTGCCACCGACGAACGATTATCGACAACGATTTTTCATACACACGATCGATAAAACTGCGCAAACTGGTCTGCACAGATTTATCGCTACGATAATTAGTTACGTATGTATGGGGCTTAATCTTAACTAGCCTACCGCGCAAGACAACGCACATAAAACATCTTGACAACGCACTTCAAAAGTTTTGAATTTTGGAGGGGCGCGCCAAGTTATCGTAGTTGATCACTACATTGGGAGTTGAGACTGATAAGTCTAGAAGGAAGGGCCTTCTCGTTTTAACAAATTAATCCTTCGATCACACTTGGGAGTTGAAGCGTTAACAGGCAACATGCAACTTCTCGGATAAGTGTTGACAGTTGACACACAAAACAATATGTGTATTCCAATTTCACACTATATTTTTATACAGCTTATACCCTTGGTTATCAATTAAGGCAGGAACAGAGTAATAATTACAATGTAATTGAGGATAGATGTAAAATACAAAACAACTACAGATAAAATTGACACAGCTCTATTAAAGAAGCTCCAATACTTTAATTATTCCTAGTGAACACTAAGAAAAGTAATATAACATTGAAACCCTGAGTACATCAATCCTTCACATTAAGGGGGTACCCTCGAATTTCGTTTTTGAGTGAGACAAATGGGAGACTGGCATTGATACTGGTGAGTGATTAATACTGCAAAGATAAAGTCCATACTTTCTATCTACACATTCAAAGATATCAACAATGTCTGCTAATAAATCAACAAAAAAATCGAAGTTGTTTCACTCAATTTTAATATATTATTATGTAGTGTTCTATTAAAATTATTCCATTTAAAATAATACATTTAAATGTTGTTAAGTACCTAATCTGTAACTTCCATTTTACTCACTGTAAATAAATCAGAAAAGTATTATTATTATCATCTGAACAACATTATTACATTCATCAGTTTATTTGAGTTCAAAATCAAACTATTACAATATTGTCTAAACATACATGGGTGAAAAAACCCTATTTAAGCCTAAAACATGTTTGTAATTATTACTGAAATAACAATTTTGGTTTTTATCTTACACATTTTAAACTTAAATAATTCATGTATCAGAACAGTTCTAAAACTAAGTGTCTATCATGAAACCTCAGTATATTTCAATGGGGCAATATGCTCTGCGAAATTATGGGGAACGTCAGAGGCTGTGCCTGTGAATTTGGCAAAGCCATTGGCTGACTGGTATTAGAAATAGTAATCTGTTGAGTGGAAGTCTGATGGACCAATTGCTGTCCAGATGGCACTAGCTGCTGCTGGGCTGACTGTTGTGCAGCTAACTGCTGAGCAGACTGCTGTGCCGCCGCCAACTGTTGGGCTGACTGTTGTGCTGCTGCCAGGTGTTGGGCCGACTGTTGAGCTGCTAGATGCTGGGCCGACTGTTGAGCTGCTAGATGCTGAGCAGACTGCTGTGCCAAATGCTGGACAGACTGTTGTGCCAAATGCTGAGCTGACTGCTGGGCTGCTGCTAAATGTTGCACTGATTGTTGGGCAAACTGTGAAGCTTGATGCTGTGATGCTAGTTGCGGCTGCAATGCTGATGTCTGTACGAGTTGTTGAACTGCGGTTTGTGATGCATTTGTCATTAGCTGCTGTGTCGGCCCAAGAGTCAGCTGAGCCGGGGTCACGGCTACAACAGTTTGGCCCCCACCCATCAGTGTTCCGGAGTCGCTGACTTGCATGAGTTGCTGCGCTCCAGCACTTGTTACAATTAATGCGCCAGAGTTTCCAACCAATTGCTGAGTAGTACTCACTGTGAGAATTTGGGGTGCAGGTGTCAACAGTTGTGCTCTAGAAGCGGCAGGGGCCAGTGCTAAATTTGGGGTCGCTGCAGCAGGCATGAGGCCTGGTATAGTACCAGCTAGACTAACTACGGGGGTCACACTCACGGTGGCCAGAGATACCGGTGCTGAAGTCCCGTGCCTCGATGTTATAACACAGGACTGTTCTCCTCTCACTGAAGCTGTCTGTTGCAGCAAAAATTCATTCATTGATGTTAGTTGACCATTTTTTTCTGTCAAGTCTGCAACCTTATTCAGAAGCACACTAATGTTATCATACAACAACTTTATTTTATGTTCTAGAACATCACAGTTTTGGCACAGATTGGCCGGTGGATAACCTTGATTCTCTAAACTGGGTTCTTCGATAGCGAATTTCCTTAGTTTGGCTTCCGGAGGAGACTCGTCCTCCCGCATATTCGGTGGGGGTCTATTAAATATATTAGGAATATTGCGCCCGCAATTCACGTCATTCGGGGGCAGATCTCTTGGATGTATAAAGTTGCAATCTGTCGAGGAGCAGGCCCCATGAAGAAAAGCTTGACATATGCCAGGCGGGCTTCTCGGATCACGAGGAAATATCCCGGTTGTATAAAAAAGCTCCTCATCTTCTACGGTACTATGCGTGAACTTACAACTCGGTCTAAAACAGCCTTTATTTTGAAAATCATGACAGAATCGAAATAGTTCTTTTAAGCGTGACTTTGGCGGAATTTCATGGATATATCTGCAATTTTCTCGTGAGCAGTAGCCTCTAATAAAATCTCTGCAAAAGCTACTGGCTGGAGGCACATCGCTATCGTCCAGGTTGTTCATTGTAGCGTCTGAATTAGAAATGCTTTTGCCTATCATGATCACGTACGTATATTACTCCTGGGGCCAAAGTCAATAAATTCGAGTAAATATGGTTACTACCCATAAACTTCAATTTCAATCACGAACAAGGAGACCTCTTACTTCCATGTTTACTTCATCATGGTGCTCTATTTTGTTCCACAAATTAATTTGCTTGGTGCACACACTTTCAAGTTTTGTGTTTAACTTAAAACTCATTGTTTGTTCATAATTTTACTGTTTATTTTATACATTTTTCCACTTCCTACCGACACGACCAAAAATTAAGAATTTTTCATTTCAAGTATCAACAATGAAGCATAGGCCTAGATTAAACGGTCAATATTATCACGATTCTAGTATCACGGGATTCATAAATAGTACTGCGATACTGCGATTCGGCCTATTACACCCAGGGCTTCATAACGTTATCGAATAACAGAAAAAATATCGTTACGTACCGTTATTTTCATAATGGTAGCCAGATAACGTTATTTTTATAACGATATTTAGTAAAATAACGTTATATTTACCGTTATTATTATAACGATATTTTTTCGATATGTATAAACGAAAAAATATCGTTATAATAATAACGGTAAATATAACGTTATTTTCTGGTATCAGGTATGCGATCGTGCACAGTGCACTAAATTTCACTCGCAGCCCACTTTTTTTGCGAGATTTGTGTGCAAATACAAAGAAAAAATACACCTTATAAGCGTGATTACGTTTAGAAAATTTTCCCGCCTGTCACGACTTTCTTGACGGACTATAACGTTATCAAAGAACATATATTTACCGTTATAAATCCTATATAACGTTATAAAATTAACCGTTATTAATATCAATTTTTAACGTTATTTTTAATATCGGGTAAATTTTCATAACATTATCTATGCCCTTGAAGCAGTAACGTTATGAAAAAATAACGTTATTTGAAGCCCTGATTACACCATCAATATTAACATATATCCCACAGATCAAGAACTAGTTACTTCGTAAATATATCCTTAATCTGTGATATTAACACTATTTGTGAATCCCGTGATACTAGCTAGAATCGTGATAATATTGACCGTGTAATCTAGGCCATTGAGTATAGACGTAGGTCGTAGACAGAGTAAAAGTATAGACCATAATATTATTAGGTATGTTAGACGGCCACTTGGAAATCCTTGTAATCGGAAACAGAAAACGTACGCTTGTACGCTACGGGTATAAAATGTAATTTATTACATTAATCATTGATAGAAATGTATGGCGCCCGGAATCGTCACCGCATTTTGTCGTGTCGTGTCGTGTCTCGTGTGAAAACGCTCATATTACATGAAATATGCAGACCGACTCCTTTGTTATGTCCTAGTAAGTAGGACATAACATTACACGGTTTTGACGCTTAGAGTGGGTTGCACTTGCACCCATAAATTTATGATGCTATTGAGAGAGAAGAAAATCCTTTATGAAATTATAACAAGATGAAAAGAGAGAGGCAGTCTAATGAAAACTTTAACCACTTTCATTTGACAGGTCGTCAACAAGTCGTCAAACGTTTTTATGCCCTTTCGGTATTTGCAATTTATTGTTTAAATCCTTTATTATTTTCGACAAATAAAATAAACATAATATAACAATGGTAACTTGTTCTGTGAGTGATTGCAGTGTAAATCATAGGAGTAATCCTGAAAAATATACATTTCACAGGTATAGCGGAAATGGACAATTTTGCCTGTGTCAAAGCAAATTCAAGACATGTTTGCTAATAGAAAAGTTACTGTAAGGATTCCGCAGTGTGTTGCACCACAGTTGCAGCAAGTACTGTGTTAATACTGAGAGGATTATAGGATTAACCAATAGCAAGTAAAATATTTTTTATGTTTCATGTATTGTAACTTTAGATAATGTATTATGAAAAATAAATAAAAGCTGATATCAATGATTGTTTGGTTTTATTACATTTCAATAATTATAACCAAATGCAGCGCTTTGGCATGGTTACTAAGTATTCATGCTCGCGTTGCCTCGCGTTAACAAAGAATGAGACATGCCGAAACGTCCAGTGAGGTACTACTGGTTAATAGAATAATTATATATCGAAGAATGAGGCGAAGAAATATAATCACCATTGGCACAGATTACACGCATCAATATTATCACGATTCCGTGATAATATTGATGGTGTAGTAGGCCGAATCGCAGTATCGCAGTACTATTTGTGAATCCCGTGATCCTAGAATCGTGATAATATTGACCGTGTAATCTAGGCCATTGAGATTATAGAAAAAGAAACACATTATCTATGGTACTAGTAATCTGTGGCGTAGGTACAGTAACAAAATCTCAAGAAAATAAATAAAAAAAATAAAAAATAAAAATTGTTTTTATAACATTTAAAAACAATCAATCACGAAATTATTGTGCCATTCTAAATCTAAGAAAATGATACTTTTTGTGTAATATTACTATCAGTGACAACACGCATTATGAGGTAAAATAAGTACAATAGAAAATATCATTCATGTTTTTCTCAAAATTGTAAAGCATCGATATAAACTTTTCTTGTTTTACAAGGTATGAATAAGAGCAAACAATGTTTAAACAACAATTAGCTCCACGGACGGTCCATCCTTACCAAACAACGGTTGTCTCTAGGAGTGAACACCAGTATACTTCTGCAAATCAACAAAGGGCGAAGTATCCATGGGCGGACGATATTACTTATCATGTTCCTGGAACTGAAAGTTCTACTTCCGAAAATGCTTACCAGGTAAATATAGAAATCATTAGCCTACTTTACATATATATAAAACAACAAGCTTATCACAATATTTTGTAGGCACCACAGTATTACAATGGAACAGCATATGATCATGGACCGTCATCTCCCGTATACCAAATGCCGTATGCGACAGGAACATGGCATAGCTACAAGAAAGATGAAAAAGTCACAACTAAACCATTGCCATCAAATACATATGCCTTCCCACAGTGTGCATCGTCTTTCTCATTACCCGTATGTGAATTTGAAAGCAGTAACACATTAAGACGGTCTCCAGCACCTCCGCTGCCGTCCGTTAGCCCGGAAGTACCTATTATTGGGGCGTGTGGAGGACACTGTCCAGGCTTTGAATATGTGTGCTATTACATATTACAGGTGAGAACTACAGTTATTTATTTTTGCTCTCTTAATGATTTATTTCAGTAGTCTATTTTTATCTTATATCTTGGTTCTATTGTTGAGCTTAAACTAATAAAGAAAACATTGAGAAACAAAGCCACTAAATCTTGGCATGCCACGCAATATAACTAGCTTTTAGATATAAAAGTACACACACAACAGTACAGTATGTAGGCCCCAAAATTCTACTATGCCAAAATCTTTTCATTATTTTTTACACACATTCTCAACTCTTAAATGATTTTTCTTTGCAGGTGATATTTGTAGTTGGTATCTTAACAGGAATATCATTAAGTATTGCTGGAATTGTATTAAGAAGAACC
This sequence comes from Lysandra bellargus, assembly GCA_905333045.1. Taxonomy (NCBI): domain Eukaryota; kingdom Metazoa; phylum Arthropoda; class Insecta; order Lepidoptera; family Lycaenidae; genus Lysandra; species Lysandra bellargus. Next base: position 7,001,848 of record HG995330.1, read on the forward strand.
AATAGGAATGGTGATTTAGGAGTTTTAGTTTATATTGGTAAGTTTATGCTTCGAAGTCAATCAAGAATTCAGATGTATTTTTAATATTTGAATACCGGAAATATAAAAGGGTGTAAGTGCCAAAAACAAAATGTGGAGGAATTGTTGATCAAAATAGTAGCTCTGAATCTTTGTTATAATTTTTTTTAAGGTTACTTATATTACGATAAAATCTCTTTGTGTACAAAAAACAAAGTATTATCAATTACTACAACAAAATTACATTTTAATTGACAATATATAGAAACCCTAAGTCCAATTCTAACTAACTTAAATAAGGCTCGAAGTGCCATACATTATGTTTTAAATAAAGATCTAAGTTCCAATGTTTGTTTCGGTAAATTGGCACTTTGGACATATTTTAAAGTTTTAGACACACAAAAACTAGTGACGTGATATTACATAAGTAAATAACCAAAAACAACAAAGTTTGACTCAAAATATTAAAATACCAAGTAAAAATAATGAAAACAATAAAACATTATTCCTACTATTCTATTTAAGGTGACGCCGCGTTAAAGTAAGAAACCGTGTTGGATATGTTTTAGATTGCTTGTTTTCTATGAGAGGCCGGGCCGGCCTCTCATAGAAAACAAGCAATGGAACAGCAAAAAATGGATAGGGCGTAAGTGACAAAATGGTTTTTGTCGCGTAATTTAAAAACCATAAATACATTTCATATAAGCTATGCACATATTAAAGTGTATGCTTCAACCAATTTATGTACAAATTTTGGAACCTTAAATAACTCTCCTCTGTTGGAAAAATAGGAATCCCTTTTTTTACAGAGGTCTTTTCGATAGATAATTCTGTCTTATAAAAGTTGTCCAATCGTGTTATGCTATGGGCAATTCAAAGACAAAGACATGATGAATACTGACAATGAACTTTAATTTCTTAGCTTTAGTCATTGCTGAGAAAAATCGGCATCGCTACAGCCAAATTATCAAGGCGTCGCCTTAAAATAGCTTCATAACGCCATTTTATTCCCGAACCGGTAACAACAACAGGTGCCATGTCCACCATTTTCATAACAGTGGCGGCACGCTGGCAAGGGACTTCAACCCATTTATATAACTATGTGCTATGCATCCCGCTCCTCCGCCTGTCTTAAAAGATGTAAATACCAAGCAAAAAACTACGCTAGTCACATAATGCTTATTTTAGGTTATTGGCGATGGCACATAGAATACATTTATGCAAAAAAAATATGTTTTGAAAATTTTGGCACTTACACCCTTTTATTCAATTTTACCAAGACTTGTTAAAATACTGTTGTAATATTGTTCTTAAGAATTGAAACTAAAAAGAATAATTCTTGTTTAAAGAGATTTTTTTCAGCATGTTGTCATAATGTTTTACAAATTATTTTCAGGTTGTCTTATGTCCTGTGTGTGTGGTGTATTACTGGGGGTCCAGTGTTGTGTTCGTAGTGAAATTAAACAAAGAAAATTAAGAGCCAACACTAATATTCCAATGCACACTATACAGGTATTGTTTAGATATTTCTTTTTTTAAATTAATTATTCATATTTATTATATTACAGGAGAAATAATAAAAATGTTATTTTTAATGTTTTATTTGTATTTTTCCAGGAAGCACCTATGCAAGCTTGCCCACTACTTACATTACCTCATGGCCAAATATACAGGTAACTGAAAAAATATATTTACTAGCCTGGCCATGGAATGGCAAATTCAAGTTCAATGGCTTCAAAAATCCAAAGTTCTGTGCAAAAAGCTCATAACTCCACATGTTTGCAATTTTCATAATTCTTAGAATAAGTACTAGGCCTGGAGATACTGACACAAAATTCTTGGTCATTTGTACCAGTGTGGCGGGGTTTTACAGGGGAATAATTACGTAAAGGCAAGAAGGAAAATGATGGTCATAGCGCTCGCGCTGGCTGCCCAAACGCGTGGGCGTTAATCGAACGTGTCGGATAAATAACGAGTGTCGAACGATTTGTTCCACAAAAATGCTTGTATTTTCAGATAGTCGAAAAAAATAAGTAGGCGCAAGCGTAATGCCATACTTGTCGGGTGCGGCTTACAGCCCGCCATACCGACGCGAATAAGTTAATTTTAATAAAAAAATTGAACCATTTGTACCAGGTTAATTTTTGCATAGCTAATCATCGTCGAGTAGCCATTCAAGAAAATCACCTTGCCATACTTTTCCGACAGGTCCCAATGGCCGCCATACCACTGCAAAGGTGTAATTTTTTTTTTACAAGTGGTTCAATTATTTTATTAAAATTAACGTATTCGCGTCGGTATGGCGGGCTGTAAGCCGCACCCGACAAGTATGGCATTATGCTTTCGCCTACTTTTTTTTTTCGACTATCTGAAAATACAAGCATTTTTGTGGAACAAATCGTTCGACACTCGTTATTTATCCGACACGGTCGATTAACGTCCACGCGTTTGGGCTGCCAGTGCGAGCGCTATGACCATCATTTTCCTTTTTGCCTTTACGTAATTATACCCCTGTAAAACCGCTATACTGGTACAAATGACCAAGAATTTTGTGTCAGTATCTCCAGGCCTATATGTCAATGGCCAAAATTAAAGCTGTCTTTATTAAAATATAAATAATACAATATATTATCTTTATGAAGTCAGCATGCCTTGAATGGCAGAATTTTTTTGAATAAAGAATAATATCCTACTGCTTTACCTTTGAATTAATTTTGAAACTAGGATTAAAGATTAAAAACCAACATTTCCTATTCAAAGACTCTGTAATGACGGGACAGTATTCCCATATTTTCTTTGTACAGTAGTGACATATTTTCAGGCCAACCACTGCGAACGTTAGTCCGGACGAGGACGAGACGGGAGTGCCGTGGTGGCGGCGCGCTCGAGACTGATTAGCTGTAAGGATACTACATAAAATTCTCTACCTATTTTACACAATATAATAATGGAATTTGCATACTGCATTTTATTATCCTCGTTATAATTAAATATAATTTATTCTTTAATATATTCAAGGTTTCACGTTTATACCTTTATGGGTATGTAAGTTAAATTTATTATATTTTAAATTAGTTTTTTTAACCTTATAAATTGCATAAACCTTCATAAGAATTAAACAAAATACTAAAACAACCAATTAAAAATATGAAATAACGAAAAGTAGTTTTTGAATACTTTAAAATTTTTATCAAAGTTGAAAAAAAATGTTGAAGTCATTATGTCTTGATTATCTTATGTTTTAATTTAAAAATTAGGTACATAAAATTATGTCCTGCAATAATAATTAAGCGGCCCATTCACGGCAGTCCGCCTTGCCGTCCGCCGGCTTATGCAGGATAGTGAATGGGCCCTTTTACGCAGCGCAAATACGCAAGTCAATCAGAAGGCTGGTTTTGCACCAAAGCTGCATTAGGAAGAGTCTGTTTTTAGATCCCATAGAATTTGGTGAGCTCAGGCAAATGTAGCGATTCTGCTGGTTCTCAATAATACAGCATTGTAGCTCCAGTGGAAAAGCTCCCTTACACTGCTCTTTTTGGGGGGTTAATAATACACAAATTATCATATCCATGATATATATTTTATTCGTACCATTAAAATATTTAGATTTTAGACAGTATTAAGTACACAAATAAAATCGTACATGTACTTTAAGTACACACATAAAACAGACAAAAACATGACATCCACACGAATAATTACACCAACGAATAAAATATTGATAATGTTATAAAATAATAAAAGATAAAATATTTATAATTCGATTGCAAGTATAAACCCGTGTCCACATGAACATTTTATACCGCGCCAAAAATTTGACACAGGTTAGTGTTACGGTAATAATATTAGCGCATCTAGACAAGTTTGAGCTAATACTAAAAAAATTGTAAAAAAGGTAACAACTTATAAAGTCCTAGGATAAAAATCAATAAGTAAAACAACAACTAACAAGTCTGCTACCATAAACATTTGGCGCGTTTTAAAATGTTCGTGTAAAATAAAATATTTAATTTAAACATACAATATGCATAATTTACTTGAATATGACAAAAAATAAGTGGATAACGAGATCTGCTTGACTGCATAATATATTCAATCTAAAGCGCATTTACACATAAAATAAATAAGACATTATTTTTGAAAAGCATAACATTTGTATGGAAGAACATAATAAACCTTTATTACAAACATTTAAGTATGCCATAAATATAATGAATATTTTTTGTAATAATTATTTACACAGTAGAGAAATATTTGTGATGTTAGATGGAAAATACATTTGAGAGAGCATTTATAATATCGATTGTATGAAAAATAATATGCTGAATACCACAATTTCTGCCAAAATAATTTTGTGCAACACTTATACATAATATTAATGGTCCATTTTACACAAAAAGAAGCCAATTTATTGACAACCTTATATTAGTTTACTACTCTTATGATTTAAAACAGTGCCCCGAATCTAATATTTTAATTTAATATTAATACAGTGTCGATATTGCTTCGATGCCGTCGGTACAATAAAATAACTTACAAAATGATATTCGCTTAAAAATTAATAAATCTCAAACGCGTTCTGGTCTTCTTGGTCAGAACTCTAAAAATAACTTACTTTATTAACGTATCTATTTTACTGTTCAATTGATCGAAGCTCTATATCTTCGATCAATATCTTATATTGATCGGTCTTAATCGAAGCTCTAATAATATTGAAATAAAATATTCAAATCGGGGTACAAGGTCCGATATAGGATTTCAGTTTTATCCGGCAGGTTGAGTGTAAATGGCCCTTAATACTGATCTTAGAACTAACAAGGACGGTGTCAAAATAAAATTAATGCAGCCTATTCATCACCTAGAAGCTACCATAGGATAGATTATTATAAACCCCAAACTGATAAAAATAGTTACATTAAAAGGATACGCTTAATTTTCACTTTGTCTCTGACTATCAAGGGCATATTTTTCCAGGTTAACAGATTAGGACAAATTAATATTGTATAGCTATTTTTATTAGTATGGGGGATACGTATAATATGTATTAACTTAAAATATTATACCAATCCTAGTCCAGTGATAATAGTCTCAGAGTAAAACCACGATGGGTAAAAAGGAAATGCTTGGGTGTGTAATTAAAATTATTAAAAAGTTATCGAAGAGCAATACACACTATCGATCATACTAATAAATAAGAAGTAAGGGAGAGGCCAAACGAACGTAATTTTTTTAAATCCTGGCACAATTATTGATCCATAAAACACATTTTTAAAATCAGTATGAAATTATATTATGCCTGTTTACTTTTGAGCCTACCTTGGGAGCTGTTTTTCATAAGAAAATAGGATATTTGCAAGGAACGTCAGTCGCGTTGTGAGCAACAAATTAATATTGAAAGACCAATGATATTCTACTTGTACAGATCTGTTACGTTCATACTATTTTCCGGCTTAAATCTCTTCCGAACAATTTTCAAATTCACAATTGGACTTTGACAGATAACTGAAACAAAAGATACGAAATGCCATTTACATAAAAGAGACAGACTAAATATAACGCGCGCGGTAGTAACATATCTGCTTTGAGTTTTTTATATAATATCATTGAACGCGACCTAAATTTTATGCGTCACAACTTAAAAAACAACGCTCGTTTGGCTTCACCCTAAAAATTATGATTAGTTGTTTAGGGAATCGTGAACCTTAAAGTGTATACAATATACCTATTCGATTATTTCAAAAATTCGATAGCGAAAGAAGAGATTTAAAACTACCCTACATTATTTGAAATGGACATCACAACTAGTCTAAGTAATCTGGACGACAATTTGGCCACATGTCTCGTTATTTAAGCTTACTGTTAGACCATGTGTATATAATACCAAGAAAATATATTCATTATTACATTAATTTACTTACACGACTGTGAATACATTACAATGTGATGCAATGTTCTATTACCGACAAAACTACATAATATTACGAGTCCATTCCTAAACTTGGCTATCATTGAAGGAATTACGCAGCTGGATATCTGTTTAATGAGTAAGTAAAACCTTTTTTATTATTTTTTTACAATTTGTTGAAAGTCTAAGGAATGGACTAAGGATGTCTACGGACATATTTTGTACCACGAAATGCAATATCTATTTATAAAAATATCAGGTACGAACCCAGCATGTTTGACGCCCTAGAAAGGCTTTTTTCGCTAACATAAACTCTTCTTAGGCCGGTATAAATAGTCAGTACTCAAGATGCATCTCGGTCTCAAGACGCGGTTCAGGCTCTGTGATTGGTTGGCAAAATTTGGACCAATCACAGAGCCGAACCGCGTCTTGAGACCGGGCCGCATCTTAAGTACTGACTATTTATACCAGCCTTAGGTACCAATTACTGCTTGATGCACTTGAGATCTTTGTTATTTCAACACATAAAGCTATTTAATATTATTGTTACTGAGTCCGTACCTTACATAGTCTACGCTCAAAGTAGAAACGCCTTTTAATAAAGGTATAACGTCACAGACGGGTATACATGGATTCTACATTAAAAAAAATCCAAAACAGATAAATTTAATTGAATAGAATAAAAATAATTCGAAAGAGTGATTTTTACTTGTCATTTTAGGCGAAGAATGTACTAACAGTCTAGTACGATAGTGAACTAATGGACAAGATGGGCCAGAACTGGCCGACAAGAGATACTTAACAGTAAACAGCAAGAAGTATTTACGCGATAGCTGGCCTGCCATCCAGCATCTTATCGCTCTCCTCAGCACTGCTCAAACTGAAAGAGAACGAAAGAATATTAATAAATAATTTGGACAGGAAAATATAGATTTCGGTTAATTAAAATCATTATTATAGTTAGTATAATATCTAAGTTAATCTTTAACTTTAAGGCATAATATAGTTTGTATTCTAATATTTGTTTTAGAATTAAGCCTTAGTTTTCGCCTGAAACACAGGAAATCCTAGTTCAGGCAACACTTTAATCATTTGTATTTAGTTTTTAAGTGGCGCTAACGATTTGTAACTCACCATTATGAATACTGAATAAATATATTATTATTATTATTATTGTAAGGTGAGTACAATTATTATTCTTATTCCAAATTATTATAATAAGGTAAATCACCCAATCACATTGGCACTTTATGAGTTAATTTTACAGAAAATCCTATTACCAGCATTCCTAGTATTTTGAAACAAAAATCTAAGATTGATGGGGTACTTTCCCCTTGAAATTGCGGACAACATCTAATTCATAATTAAATCTAATAAGTATAACTAGTATAATTAGATACGCTTGTATAATATAGATTATAGAACTTGTCTCGTGAGGTTTGCTGACATAAATACAAGGCATGAATTCAAACCAGCGGCGCGTCGAATTGATTTGTAACGAGCTAAATAATTACCATTAATGCGTAGTAGCTCGACGCCTATTTGAATAGGCCTCTGCGGGCCGTATGATAATACTGCCTATTGATTGTAAATTGGTAAATGACCATTACATAGGCGTAAATAACTTTGACTGCAACGCAAAAACCTACACAGTTTCTATAAACTTTTAAACTTTCGCGTTGCATTATAATTGAAACTTATTATTCGGGACAAAGGGAAAAAGTATGTAGTAGCATTACTACTAGAAATAGAATAAGTCGCGTTAGGTGCACAGTTTCTGTCGCTAAGGCTGTTCCAAAAGCGTGCAGCAGAAGCCGTGGCTGCAGGCTACTACATGAAATCTGCTAGAGTGCTTCAGTGTACTACGGTCTAATTTTACTAGTAAAGACAAGACAATTTATAATATTTACGTTAATATTTCTATCAGACTTGTACGGAAAATAATAGTGTCCATGGGCGACGGTAGTTGCTTTCAGGTGACCCTTTTGCTCGTTTGCCCCCTTATTTTATAGAAAAAAAATTATATTGAGTATACTATGTTTGCTGCTTGACTTAACACTTGCCCTAAAATTAATCTAAAACCGGGTCAGACACTTCTAATTGAATTAACACTTATATCTAGAGCGTCGAAAGTCGAAATTTAAGAGCCCGGGCTACCCTCGAAATTCTCATACATACGTAATACCAAAATCATATTCTCATACGAAAATATTTAACATGTTTGAGTTATTTTTCAGCTTAAAATAGTAATTACCTAGGTTCCTGCCCAAAAATTAACTTCAAAATATTTAAACACTAAAAAAAATTTTTTTGTGTATAATTTTTTCTTATTGAATTTACTACTAAATATTTAAACACTAAAAAATACAGTAAAACACTAAAAAACATATAAATAAATAGTAACTTTACTACAAAATATTTAAATACTAAAAAATATTTTTAGAGTTGAAATATTTTGTAGTATATGTACTATTTATTTATATATTTTTTAGTGTTTAACTCTATTTTTTAGTGTTTAAATATTTAGTAGTAAATTTAGTAAAAAAAATTTATACAACTTTTTTTTGTGTTTATATATTTTGAAGTTTATTTTTGTACAGGAACCTAGGTAATTACTATTTTAAGCTGAAAAATAACTCAAACATGTTAAATATTTTCGTATGAGAAAATGATTTTGGTATTACGTATGTATGAGAACTTCGAGGGTAGCCCGGCCCCTTAAGGCGCTATATTGAAAAAACTGTCCTTTTTGACGTAATACTATAGGACCCTCAGAAATATTACAAATCTGGTAATGGGATATGTAACATATCTTCATAGCCTTATCTAGGTTTGAGAAGAACTAGAAACGCGATTAATGTATTTTGCCTCCATACATTTAATTTTCGAAATGACCTCTTAAAAATACGAATTAATTTGAAGATTATTTTTAAACGAAAATAGATGTATTGTAGGAAATTAGTCTAATTAATAGACACCTTTGCAACTCAAAATCGTATAGAAGCATTTTGCTTAAATGCTCCTAGTTATTTTTTAAATGATTATAATTACGAATAACACTGGATTATAATTACGTTTTTTCGCATGTTTTCCGAGCGAGCCGATAGCTTCTGGCCGCAGCGTATTCACGACTTTATAGTTATACAAATTAAGTATAAAATTGCCCTTGCGGTAAAATTACTTCGATATAGCGCCTTAAGCGCTATTTGAAAAGTCTTTCGAAATTAGTGAATTAAATTAAAACGAGTTTAAAGACTAATTATGTTTTATTGTAACTTTATTTTTCGTTTTGCCATCGAAGTACCATCCCAGACCGATAACTCACACATTGCGCCACTCAAATATGGCTCCAAGTGACTGTCATTTGCACATAGGCTCTATGGAAAAGAAAATTGTCTGACCAACCCGAGACAACCAAACAAAAGTACGCTTTGATGCATTTTTTGAATAAATTACTCCTCCATATTATGGTATTTCAACCTGTTATATCCAATTTTTGGTATCAATATAATGAAGTACATCAGGAATGAAGTGACATAGATGTTGATGTAAGTATTGAACACAATACAAATACCACCAATCACCATCTAACATTACTGAAGTGATTCAGCGAGTTATATAAATTAATACGGAATTCAAACTATGCGCTTGAGTATAATAGTTCTAATTATATAATGTGTATGAATCATTTATATCCATACTAATATTATAAATGCGAAAGTGTGTCTGTCTGCCTGTCTGTTACCTCTTCACGCTCGAACCGCTGAACCGATTTTGCTGAAATTTGGCATGGAGCTTCTTTGAGTCCCGAGAAAGGACATAGGATAGTTTTTATCCTGGAAAATGTACGGTTCCCGCGCGATAAACGAATTTTGGCGCAACGAAGTTGCGGGCGTCATCTAGTAATTAATATACTATAAAACTGTCAACAAATAGTTTAATAACTTTATAGCCATTAACCACGACATCCATACTAATAGCATAAATGCGAAAGTGTCTCTGTCTATTACGGATTACCTCCTAAGTCCTAACGCCCAAACCGCTCAACCGATTTTGCTGAAATTTTGTATTGAGATTGAGTCTCCAGAAAGGACATACTTACTATACTTTTTACCCCAGAAAAATGTACGGTTCCGGCGCGATTAACGAATTTTGACGCAACAAAGTTGCGGACGTCATCTAGTTAGGCATAAAGTTATGTTTAAGCACAGAATATTATATTAGTAGTACCAAGTCTAAGGTACAATGAGTAGAATTATAATGTCACGTATGTTTTATGCATATTATGTACTGTAGTCTGTAGAAGTAAATGTATGTAATAAATAATAATATAACCTCATCCGACCTTCTATTCTAGTAATAGATATTGTAAACAGGTACACAATAAACCATTGAATCTGTTCGACGAACACAGGCTAGTTGTAGTTGGTAGTTACTAGTTAGCGGTTTCAATGTCTAAGCAAACAGTATTGTATCTACGATTAGCAGACATGGGTGAATGTAGTAGGGCTTGTTCCATTGGATGAAACTTTGTCAGATTTTAGTATTCCTAAGATATCTTTCCTTTAAAAAAGGCCCAATTGATCTTTCCTTTTTATTTCGAGTTTGACTGTTACAAGTTTACAACATAGAATTTTCATTACCAAAAACCTTCAACTAAGTATGTGTTATGTTACTTTTTCAGTAGTCACTTTACAAGTCCATGATATCCAGAATATCTGGATTACGACGTTGTATCAACTCTATATCACATAGTGCTAATCTGTCGGAATCGAGTGATGCTGATGATCATATTTCAGTATCCATTGTTTGCATTAAAATCCAGGATCACTGGATTGCGAAGTTAGATCAGCTCTACATAGCGTTAACTATACTCGGCGCGGCGAACCTTGGTCCCTATGACACTGACAGTTAATAACATTGTAGTGGCGTCACCATTAAATTGGGATCATATTGGAGGCGTCTAAAAATGCCATTTATAAATTTTACGTAGCTTTAATGGCACTAAAATGATATTCCGTTGGAACTTTTAACTATTCTTAACATTTACAAGAAATTATCTGAATCTGAATTTACGTTTATGTCCTGCAAAACTTACCTCGTCGTTAAATGTCACATGACGTAAGTTTTGCAGGACGTAAACGTAAATTCAGATTGAGATTATTTCTTGTAAATGTTAAGAATTGTTAAAAGTTCCAACGGAATATCATTTTAATGGCATAAAGCTACGTAAAATTTATAAATGGCATTTGTAGACGCTTCCATTGTGATACCAATTTAATGGTTCGCCACTACAATGTTATCAACTGTCAGTGTCATAGGGACCAAGGTTCGCCGCGCCGAGTATACTAGCACATGCTACTGTATCATCTCTAAATTAGCTCTATAAGTCCAATAATTAAAACCTAGATCACTCTCTTTCTCTATCGTCATTTTAATAAGGGGGCAAACGAGCAAACGGGTCACCTGATGGAAAGCAACAACCGTCGCCTATGGACACTCGCAACATTAAAAGAGCTGCAGGTGCGTTGCCGGTCTCTCTCGTAACTCACCATTCCTTATTATCCATGAGGTTCCTCATCTCATCATCGGGGGCGGGGGGCGCGTCCCTCACAGGGGCGTATTGCGCAGCCACCAGAGGATCGGTGGAGGGGTTCAGAGCAGTTAAGGCCGCCGCGCCGCTGGGGGGCGCCTCCTTGCCTCCGCCCCAGCGTGATGACCAGGCCCAGCCGCCTACACCTGTGAAAAAAAAAGGATTTAATAAGATGAGAGATGTCTAATTGGTTTTGAAAGTACTTAGAGTTTGTTAAAGTTTTAGACGTGATTGCGAAGCAATAAGCACGTAGAAGCGCAAAATTTTTCAATGCAATGTAGTGCATAATAATAATTATTGTGAGTAGAGTCGTTCATTTCATTAGGGCATTAACGATATTCTCATTGGAGGTTGGATGGAATGTAAGCTCTTATTGGTTTTATTCTTAAATAAATATTCTTTAAAATATGAAAATGGCAGTGGTTACAGTGCGCAGTGTGCTAAATATCAGCGGGGCTAAAATGGTCGCATAGCAATTCCTTTCAATCAATTCACAAAATGAAATGCCAAAACTGTCAGTCACGAATGTCAAATTAGTACGAATTTAGACCAATTGAATTGGTCAAAATTTGACATTCGTGAGTTTGACAGTTTTGACAATTCTTTTTGTGAATTGATTGAGAGGAATTGCTATGCGACCATATTTTTAGCCCCGCTGACCATGTATATTTTCATGGATTCCTATAGTCCATTTCTGGAAATATACTGAAAGAATAAGTCCATCTACGGCAAAGCTAAAGTGGCACTGTTTCCAAAGATTACTACTTCTTACTAAAATAATATCTGCAGCATTGCTTACTTCTGTTGCCAAAAATGTTGGTAACTACTAACTAGCACATACGACAATTAGTCATAAGCCGATTCATATTTGCGCATTTAATATGTCGGTCATTCTAGTTAAGCATATTGCCATATTTTGCATGTTTTAGAGTTAAGATGAAAGAAGCGAAAGTTGTAGAGCAAGTCATAGTATATTTTATAACCTAACCTAAAAAGTGTTTATGTAGAGAACATGAATCATTCCTCTCTTAAACATTAATAAAAGAGCGTTATTTAAAATGTTTAAAGTTAATATCTCGTATTAAAAGCGTATATTACCCTACAAAGTGTACTCGTGGGGATAAAATCTTGGCTGAAAGCCAGTAATCGGATTAAACATTTTATCTTTGCTTGTCAATCGTGTATACTTTTCATTTAATAATATTGAATACATAGGGCAATTCCATATGTAACTGACTCTACATTTGATATGACTTGCGTTTTATTTTGTCATATATTATGGTTACTATTATGTTATTAATATAAATTTTAAGATGGCTTTGTAGCAGATTAAACAAGTTAATTTATGCAGAAAAAATGGTTATCATTATTGTTTTCAAATAGCATTTATTTAGTCAAACATAAACGTGACCGACACTACATGCAAAAGGAAGTCGCTTCCGAGAGTGTTTGTAAACATCAATAATCTTCCTCTCTGTGCTAAATAACTCTACTTTGTATTTTTATCGAAAGTGCATGAGACAAACTATTATAAAAAGGTTTAAAGTTACTTTAAAAAATATTTATTAGGAAAAGAAATTGTGACCGACACTACAGCCCAAAACGTGACCGACACTACACTCACTTTGTGCGGGTAAAAGTCGGTATTTTCACATGAAACCTTAAAATTTATATATCTCAGCACGTACAATACGAACTCTAAAATTATATAAAAGCAAATCAGTAATTAGTTAATTCATTAAATCATGCTTTTTTGAACTAATACATCACAAAAACGAAATCGCTAATAATTTGTCAAAAAATTACTCAAAATGAAATCTTCTCAAAGATAATTAACAAAATAACCCCTAGAGCCAGCGATAGGCAGACTTTCGTCATATTTTTAAGCTAAAAATTTTCCTTTCTATGATCCCTATAGAGGTAAGAACGACAAGACACTATGGAGTTTCGGTCGCTATTATTTTAGAAGGTTTCCAGTTCTGCAGGTCAACCTTACCTTCAATGAAGTTTAAAGATCAATCATTTTATCTTATTTTCTTGTGATATCTATAAGAATCTCATATTCTACTGCCAGATTTTTGTCAATTGCTTCCCATTTCCAGACATCGCTAAATTTTGGATTTTATTTGACTTTGAGGTGGTCTGGCAGGTTCTTAAAATAATAATTTAGCTTACTCCTTCTCTCTCTCTGCTTTCTATAGAGCTATTTTCGCCATCATTCAGCAAAAATAACAAACAAAACGCTACTTTTGGGCGTGATCGACTCTATAATGTGACGGACACTACAAAATTATTTTTTAGAGTTTAGGTGTTTTAAAAAAAGATGGCAAATTTTTAATGCCGGTATCATTTGAGTAACGCCGTCACGTAGGAAAGTTTGTAATTTTATTCATGTAAAAGTAATTTTACTGTAGTTAAAGACAAAAATAATGTGTTTTATGTGACCGACACTACAACTCGACACTGTGATCTCACAAGCCTATTATAGAATAGAATAGAATTTATTTATTTCCAAGAAATTTGTTACAAGGTGGTACAAGTTTATTGTGGTACAAAATTTCTGCCTCTCAGGCGTTATATATTTATAAAAATGGATTTTCTCGAATCTCAAAAGCTATATCGGTATTTAATTGTTTGAACAATCAGTGTGTAACAAAATATGACAAGAATTTAAAATACATAACGCGAAAACTAAGAACTTCATCACACAAAACCACACTCAGCCGAGCTCACGACATCATCTCATAAATGGCAGCTTTGCTAGAAAAGTAATGCTTAGAAATTGTTGCTTCTATAAAATCTTAATAGTACCATAATGCTGTGACCACAATTAAGTATTTTTATTACTAAAATCAGGTATTTATTTTCTTAGTCTATGGTAGACTTTTACATGGAACTGCCCCATAGCAAAAACATTTTTTGGATATAAATATTGATTTAAAATAACCGACAAGATAAAAAAATATTGTGTTAGGGACCAAGGTCGGCAGTTGGCACTGCATAAAATAAACACAATTTGTATTTTGTACCCACTAACCAGCACCCACATACTAATAAAACCTCCTACTACCTTCCAAACCAGATGCGACACTTCATAAATTATTTCGCAACAGTGAACACTTGCGATTAAACGCAACTGGTTTAAAATCTTATAAAAGCGAGTTATTTTTAAATTAATCCATGTTCCAATAAAATCAACCGCCAACCGTTAACCGGTTTGGTCGACGACAGCGTTTATTTGCATTTTGCAGTAATATTCAAAGTCGGGTCGAACCCCGCTGAGAGACGAACTGTTATTTACTAGTCGATCTGGGGCACTGCAGGCTGTTTACCTTTTGTCTGACGAGGAGGGATGATTCATAAGGTGACGTATTCTTTTGTCTGAGGTTTTTTCGAAATGAGCACTCGGCCACAGATTACTAAACAGTTACTGGGTATAGGCGCTAATGGCAAAGATCTTATGTTTTTTAACTACGAGTAAAAGATAAGATTTTTGGGTGATAAACTATCTGTTCCACCGGCATTCACAACAAAAAAAAAACAAACATTCCAATTTGAAACTCCAATCACAAAAAGTTACCGGCAGCCTCGTTCAATAGTAAATTGTAGAGTACGGTGAAAGCTCGTCACGGATAGACAGTTAACTAAAGCTACGTTCATATTTCCTTTATAAAGGTTGAGGTCACACAACACTTCCTACCCCCTCGCTGAAAACGTAATAAAGTGACTCAGCTAACGACGCGACGGGTCACAGTCAGCTGACGTGCAGGAAATGTTTATTGACAATTTTACCCAAATGATACACAGTTATTTATAGTAGAGATAAACTACGATAACATGGCGCGCCCCTCCAAATTACTGTTTCAATGTGTGTAGTCATATCCTTATGAAAGAGTTTGTATGTAGTATTCAACCAATCAACCAGTACTCGTAAATGTCACTTATTACCATGATTTGTTGGTCAACTAATCATAACTAGCCACTGACCTCCATTATACAAGTACGGTGGACCGATGATGATACCCTTTGAAATGACAGCTATTTCTTGTACCTATTTGAAGCGGTATCAGCGCCCCCATTATGGGGGCTGAGAACTAAATCTGACGTAAAAATGACGTTTGAAAGCCGCCATATTGGCGCTGATACTTGGAAGTTGGAACTAATACTAGTGATGACAACTGTTGTGGTTACGTGTTTAGTTCTCAGCCCCCATAATGGGGGCGCTGATTTCGCTTCAAATAGGCACAAAAAGCAGGTGGGTATCAAGGGGTAGCGTACTTGTATAATAGAGATCAGTGTAACTAGCTGACCGCGCAAGACAACGCACTTCAAACGTTTTGAATTTTGGAGGGGCGCGCCATGTAATATAATATTGTTACGGATACGGGAAGTTGTTTACGTGTTACGAATACGGGCAGTTGTTTACCTGCGCGCGACAGTTGCGCGTACCTTCTAGAAAAGCCCGACCCTTGTTTATGTGATTGCGTGTTTACGTAAACAATCCAAAATAGAACGCTCCAGAATTCGACGCGGGCCATATAAAAGGTAAACAAGCCGGCAGTCAGTTCAGTTCGATCCGAGCGATCATCAAGGCGACTTCAAAGTGAGACAAGTGATCAATAGTGAGTGATTGTGATAGTGAACTAACGACTCGGCTACGACCTAGGACAGTGATAGTGCTCAGTGATTTGGATCTAGTGCTTAGTGTTTGGACTTAGTGATTTGTGTGAGCTAGTGTTTGTGAATAAAGTCTTCAAGAGAGTCACCAGGTCTTTCTCTCCGAATCCTCGAACCCTAGCACGTAACAACTGGTGTCGGAAGTGAGATTTGGAGATGCCACTGACTCCGAGTGAGGACTTCGAGGGAAGTGTCAGAACAAGGGCGCAACGGGCTGCGGAGGCCACATCCACTGGGGACCAAGCTCCGCCCACTGAGGGACAGGCCCCGCCCACTGGCTCCGCCCACCGGGACCCGCCCACTGGCCACGCCCCCCAGGCTCCGCCCACTTTAGACGTGGCCACGCCTACTGGCCACGCCCACCAGACTACTCAGGCCACGCCCACTGGCCCCGCCCACCGGGCTCCGTCTACTGGCTCCAGCCACCAGGCATCGCCCGTAGTTTCTACGGCCCCTCAAATGGCTCCTCAATTGGAAAGCATAATTAAGTTAATTCAGGCTTTGCAAGATTCTCAAAGGGCAATGATGGAGTCACAAGACCGCAAGCTCGGCGCTATGCAAGAGTCACAAGAGCAACAAAAGGACCTTCAAGAAAAGGCGCTTCTGGCTATAAAGGATGTCAGTGACACGGTGACAAAGCTTCGTAAAGATGTCGACGTAATGGACGAACGAGTTACGGGGTTAGGATTGGATGTAGAAAATGTGAAAACCGGCCTCACTGAACTTCAGAAGAAAGTAGTGCGCCTGGAAACCACAGGAGTGGCGGTGTCTAGTGGAACTACCGGAGTGGTGCAAGTGGTACAAGGACCAAGAGTTAAAGTGCCACCATACGACGGTACTACTTCATGGAACGCTTATCGTCAGCAATTCCAGACGGTTGCTTCTGCCAACGGATGGACTGACGAACAATGCCTGACCGCTCTCACTGTTGCGCTCAGAGGGCAAGCTTTGTCGGTCCTAGAAGTACATACAGGGAAGGGGTTCCAAGACCTGATGGAGGCCCTTGAATCCAGATACGGGGAGCGACACCTGGAGCACGTGTTCCGTGCTCAACTTCGTGACAGAGTCCAACGCTCAGGAGAGGGACTACAGCAATGGGCGTTCGAAATTGAAAAACTGGTCAAGAAGGCACACCCAGGAGCCGATTCCAAGATGGTCGACACGAATATTGTGCAAGCATTTGTCGACGGAATCAGGGATCTGGAGGTCAGAGCTGCAGTGAGGCTACGTCACCACACCTCGCTAAAGGAAGCGTTGGCACATGCTTTGGAGGTCGAGGCTGTTCGCCATGAGATACAGCAGACCCATAAGATCCGCAAGGTCTCCGAAGGAAAGGCTCCTGCAAGGAAAATATTTGAAGCCATGTGCTATAAGTGCGGGAAGAGGGGCCATCTTCAGCTCAACTGCCCGCAGAAGGAGACCCAGATGTCAAGGATGAAAAGGCTCAAGAAACAGATGACGACCTACGGCACATCATCACATGGAAGAAACGAGGTGACGAAAAACCAATCTGGAGTGAGGTTGCACCCACTGGCGCTGTCACTAAGGCGTACTGGGCGCAATGGGACAGTCTGATACTTCAAAATGGAATACTTTACCGAAAATGGGAAAAGACTAACGGCAGAGAGTTCCATCTTCAGATAGTTGTCCCAAGAATAAGAGTACCGGATGTTCTCCGTGAAATGCATGATGGCGTATCAGGAGGTCATCTAGGTGTCAAGAGGACGTTAACAAAAGTGAGAGAAAGGTTCTACTGGTTGCATTGCCGAGATGATGTGCAGGATTGGTGCCGCAAATGCACTACTTGCGCTGCAGTGAAGGGACCACAGACCAGGAGCCGTGGGAACCTGCGGTTGTATAACGTTGGCGCACCGTGGGAACGAATTGCAGTTGACGTAGCTGGGCCATTTCCCGTGACGGAATCGGGAAACAAGTACTTTATGGTCGTCATGGACTACTTCACCAAATGGCCCGAAGTGTTCGCCATACCAAACCAGGAAGCTACAACAGTTGCTTCTAAGCTGGTCGAGGAAGTGATATCTCGCTTTGGTGTGCCTCTCGAAATCCATTCCGATCAGGGCAGGAACTTCGAATCGCAGGTCTTCCAGGAAGTGTGCAGAATTTTGGGAATGCATAAGACGAGGACCACCGCGTACCATCCACAATCTGATGGAATGGTCGAGAGATTTAACCAGACCCTTGAGAGGCATTTGGCGAAATTAGTAGATGACAAACAAAAAGATTGGGACAAGTATATACCACTCTTCCTTCTGTCGTACCGTACCGCCGAGCATGAAAGCATAAAAGCTACCCCGGCGTATGTCAATTATGGTAGGGAACTAAGAGTTCCAGTAGACCTTTTGACAGGAGGGTCACCGGAGGAACCAAAGACCGTACCAGACTATGTCTGCGACTTAAGGGAAAAGATGCACTACATACACGCCATGGTTCGGGAAAATGGGTTACAGTCAAGTGAGAACATGAAGACCAGATACGACCGGAAAGCGAACACGAGCGGCTTCGAAGAAGGGTCACTGGTATGGCTGCATAACCCAACTCGCCGAAAAGGGAAATCTCCAAAGTTGCAGACCAAGTGGGACGGCCCATATAAAGTGGTTACCCGATTGAATGATGTGACTTACAGGATTCAAAAGCCACCAAGAGGCACATTCAAAGTGGTACACATAGACCGTTTGGCGCGTTATCATGGCAGTAACAACGATGCTCGGGACGAGCATCTCTAAGAGGGGAGTAGTGTTACGGATACGGGAAGTTGTTTACGTGTTACGAATACGGGCAGTTGTTTACCTGCGCGCGACAGTTGCGCGTACCTTCTAGAAAAGCCCGACCCTTGTTTATGTGATTGCGTGTTTACGTAAACAATCCAAAATAGAACGCTCCAGAATTCGACGCGGGCCATATAAAAGGTAAACAAGCCGGCAGTCAGTTCAGTTCGATCCGAGCGATCATCAAGGCGACTTCAAAGTGAGACAAGTGATCAATAGTGAGTGATTGTGATAGTGAACTAACGACTCGGCTACGACCTAGGACAGTGATAGTGCTCAGTGATTTGGATCTAGTGCTTAGTGTTTGGACTTAGTGATTTGTGTGGGCTAGTGTTTGTGAATAAAGTCTTCAAGAGAGTCACCAGGTCTTTCTCTCCGAATCCTCGAACCCTAGCACGTAACAATATTTTATCTCTACGACACGAGTCATTCTGTGCAGATAAAATGCATTTTTACTACTGCGATATTGCATATTTCTTGTGCAATACATAGCGCGACAAAAATCGATATTGTTCATGAAGGTATTAATCCTAACTTTTATTTCAACCTCAGCATGGGATTAATGTCTAGGTCGTTAAAGACAGTGGCGACTTTTCAGGTTTCAATCACCACTATTATCTGGTAACTAAACGTTTTTTTTCAACAAAATATGTTTGGAAGGAAGGCGCTAGAGAATAATATCATACAAAGACTGTGGTGACCCAAGGGAAGACTTCAAATTCAAAATCTTTTCCATTGTTCTTATGTCAGCCATCATTTGCCATTGTTATCTTTTTGTTTGAAGACGCGCCACCATTTTCTGACAATCACTTACCCGCGAACAGTACCCCGAGGCACAGTATGACGCCGCCGGCGATGAGGGCTCCGAAGCCATTGTCGACTTCCTGTGGTGTGGGCGTCGCTGGCGTGTTGGAATACTGCACTCCGCCAGCTATTAAAAGCGCCAGACCTAAAAAAAATTGAAGATGGAATAAAAATTTATTTTTTTTAAAAATAATCAGACTTTTCATACTCTGTTGATTGATGATGCGAATGAAAAATGAAGAGATAGTTAAAAACTGCTTCCTCAATTTTATGGAGAGTGCTATGATGATACGATCATAAAGAAGACATTGTTAGAAATCCAATACTGTTGGGATTGGCAATTGGCAGGCACAAGTGTAATTTATTATCTTTTTACGACTTTTAGACAATAAAGTGTCTGTTTTTGTACTTCTTTACGACTCTTTCATGATCGACTTTTGTGTGGGCTCTACATTTAAATATTTGTTTATAACTGAAACTAAATTAAAACAAACATGGGCATTATTCAGACACCCTCGGTTATTCCAGTTCAAAACTGGTCCGCCCTTATGGCCATAGCATTTGTAGTGATTTATGCTAAGTTTACATTTAAATTCATAAATGTGGTAACTGGTAACGTAGGGTGCATTACGTAATCAGCGTTAGTCGTTACCTACTACGAGACCATGAAGAACAAAAAATATACCACGTTTTAGTTACAAATTATAGTTCATCTATCCCATTCTTTCAACATAAATTGTTATGTTCCTATCTCTTTCCAATTTTTAGACCTTGGCGCAGTTCATAAGGTGCCTTTGGTTTGAATTACAATTGAGTAGAGTATAGGGAGTCTTGAATCATATATTTTATCAAGGATATTCTTAAATATTTATGTTATCTATATTGCATTAAAATCTCGTCAGCATCAGTTCGGGCAGATGTTAAAGCGCACCTTTCCATAAACCACAAACTGCTCTGAGACCAGACGAAGATTGTTTCGCCATTTTTTCCACATCTTTAAATCTTTAGCTGTTACAGTGTCAAGAAACAATCTCGTTATTCTGTTTATTATAATATTATGGTGTCCTTTTTTAAAGGATACCGTTAATTTTGAAACGAGTCTTAATTTTTAGAAATCAATTTTTAGGGTTCCGTAGTCAACAAGGAACCCTTATAGTTTCGGTCTGACCGTCTGTCTGTCCGCGGTTTTACTCAGAGACTATAGGACCTACAAAACTGTAATTTGGCATGAATACACATATTAATGAAGCCGACAAAATGGTACATAAAATTGTAAAAAAAATATTTTTTATGGTACCTCCCCTACACGTCAAGTGGGGATGAATATTTTTTTTCGCGCCCACCTCATCGTGTGGGGTGTCGTTGGATAGGTTTTTTAAAAATATTGCGAGTATTCATAGATCATTTTCCGATTTAGGGATCCGTTTGTGAAATATTAAGTTTTAAAGTGGAAAAAATCCCTAGAGTCCAGTGTCCCTCCCTTCTACCATCTAAACGGTTGCTTCTGGAAATGTGAAAAAATTCACGGGAGTAGAAAATATGCTGAATTTAAAAGGAAGACTATCACGGCTAAGAAGACTTCATAAGTTATTGAATAATAGTCGATCAACTAAAAAAAAAATCGGCGAAGTATAAAGGAACTTTTCGTTCAAAAGTAACTGAGACGTTGTTGTTAGTAGTGTAAAACACGTTATAAATGTACGTTCATTGACCATAAAAAAATTTCAAAAACTAGCGGTACTACGGAACCCTATATTGCGCGTGGCCCGACACGCACTTGGCCGGTTTTCTTAGTTCTAAGTTCCAACCGACCATACATGGTTACAAATGTTATAATTTGCTGTATTATAAAAACGTGTTACATTAGGAAATTGAAATATGTCATATAATGTATTAACAATGTAACTAATCAATTGCGTATGCAATAAACGATGATCAAAGAGCACGGAGTGCGCTGGCCAAGTTCCAGCAGGCCGCGCTCTTGCCGTGCACTATTTACACGAACCGTTTCGACGCACTTTTGACCCCCCTGTAGCTCAGTGTGTATTGCGAGTGCAAAGATAAAATTATACTTACGTAACTGACTCTGACTCACCGACCGCTAATCAAAACCTCTAGGCCACTTCCAATTATCCTAGCGACATTTATGAAATTTGGCACACAGGGTCGTGTGTTATACGTAGATTACCAAAAAATTCAGAAAATTAAGAAATTCAAGAAATCGGTCAAGCGTGAACCGCTACATCTACGAAAATTGTCCTAGCGTTATGAAATTTGGCACACAGGTCGTATGTTATAATTATGTAGATTACCAAAAATTTAGAAATTTTAGAAACCGGTCAAGCGTGAGTCGATTCATTTCTGAACTTTAGAGTCCACTTTCAATTGTCCTAGCGTTATGAAAGGCACACAGGTCGTGTGTTATAATTATGCTAGCGTTATGAAATTTGGCACACAGGTCGTATGTTATAATTATGTAGATTACCAAAAATTTAGAAATTTTAGAAATCGGTCAAGCGTGAGTCGATTCATTTCTGAACTTTAGAGTCCACTTTCAATTGTCCTAGCGTTATGAAAGGCACACAGGTCGTGTGTTATAATTATGTAGATTAACGAAAAATTAAGAAATTGAAGAAATCGGCCAAGCGTGAGTCGGCTCATCTACGAATTTTAGATAAAATTTCCAGTGATACAATCAGAAACGATGAGGAGGATGGGAGGACGAGGAGGGGGGGGGGGTATAAAATATTGTCATGTATAATATACACTGTATAGCTTATTAAATAAATAAACATGTATAATTTCTTGAAAAAAAGTATTGAAATCCCACCAAAAACATACCTGTTAAAATGGGGCCAAGTTCCTATCAGCAAATTTTTGGCCTAAAAAAGAGTCGAAATCTAATCCAATACCAAGTTCAGATGCACTTCATCGATCATAATCATCTTCAGCAACAGCCTGATCCATAATACTTTTAAATTTGAACTTGGCAGGTTAAATGAATTATATAAATATTATCTAATTATACAATAATTAATCAAGTGTAACGTATAGCACGAAAACCTGCCAAGTTCAAATTTAGAAGTATTATGGATCCGGCTGTTGATGAAGATGATTATGTTTGATGAAGTGCATCTGAACTTGGTATTGGATTGGATTTCGACTCTTTTTTTAGGCCAAAAATTTGCTGATAGGAACTTGGCCCCATTTTACCAGGTATGTTTTTGGTGGGATAAATGAGAACGATAATGAAAAATTTTAACGAAAGGGAAAGTCCATTAAATATTTCGGACTAAATTACACATCAAACGACATTTAACTTGAGTTTATTACGAAGTTGGTAATAAAATCTTTACCCCGACTGTAACAAGGGCATTACTTGTAGATATAATACAAACAAAAGTGCTGAGACCAATAAAAAAAGATTTTCTTTTTTTATTGGTCTGAGCATAAGTGCAAGTGGTTTTCTGTCACGATCGTGATAAAATACATTACGATTTACAGCGCTAAGCTCAGACAGTCTGATCCAGATAATGATCATAAAATATAAAAATATACCTAACTAGATGACGCCCGCAACTTCGTTGCGCCAAAATTCGTTTATTGCGCGGGAACCGTACATTTTTTCGGGATAAAAAAATTCGGTCCTTTCCCGGGACTCAAATTATTTCCATGCCAAATTTCAGTGAAATCGATTCAGCGGTTTGAGCGTGAAGAGGTAACAGACAGACAGACAGACAGACACACTTTCGCATTTATAATATTAGTATGGAATATGGAAGTATGGATGTCCTTACAAAGAGAAGCGCTTCATATCTTATTTTATAAGATCAAATCTTGACGTTCCTAGAATTGGAACATAACACGACCTCATTATATCACACTTTCTATCCAAGGAAACAGGAATTTACGAGCCATAAATCGTGAGGCTGAGTTATAACTTATATAAATGAACTCGTAAACATTACACAAAATTTCAGCTCTCAAACATGATAAAATTATTAATTACAGCAACTCTTAACAAATTAGCCTTAAAATACCAGCTTTATTGATGGCAGCTTTTTTAATCTACATTTTTAATAATAACATTAATATCGACTAATGAATATGAGGTAAGAAATACAGCAAAATATCGGTAATAAAAAGAACTTAAAAGTATAAAAATTGACATTTTAGATATTGGTACCCCAGCCGTATAATTTATAAGCATAGGGTATACCATATACGCTATGAACCATATTATCAGTTCAGATTGAATTCCAGCAATGACCCACTTTTGAACATAAAGCTGGTCATGTATTTTTAATGGACATTGATTCTACGGTTAGTTTTTGAGGTCACATCTGCAGTCATAGACTTTATTGCGTTATACTTTTTATGCATTCGTCATGCATTATGCTTGCAGCATAGCCCTTCACAACCTTTATTGGAATACGATGAAATATAATATGCAATCGGCTCGTAGAACATCTAACATGACGTCGAAAAGCCACACCGATGCAATGTGGCTAGTGATTGCGAAATGTTTTTCCAAAAAGAAAATATTTCATAAAGTTAAGAGCTCGGGTAACCCTCGAAATTCTCATACATTCGTAATACCAAAATCATTTTGTCATACGAAAATATTTAACATGTTTGAGTTATTTTTCAGTATAAAATAGTAATTACCTAGGTTCCTGAACAAAAATTAACTTCAAAATATTTAAACACTAAAAAATTTTTTTTTGTGTATAAATTTTTTTTACTAAATTTAGTACTAAATATTTAAACACTAAAAAATAGAGTAAAACACTAAAAAATATATAAATAAATAGTAAATTTACTACAAAATATTTCAACTCTAAAAAATATTTTTTAGTATTAAAATATTTTGTAGTAAATTTACTAATTATTTATAAATTTTTGAGTGTTTTACTCTATTTTTTAGTGTTTAAATATTTAGTACTAAATTTAGTAAAAAAAATTTATACACAAAAAAAAATTTTTTAGTGTTTAAATATTTTGAAGTTAATTTTTGTTCAGGAACCTAGGTAATTACTATTTTATACTGAAAAATAACTCAAACATGTTAAATATTTTCGTATGACAAAATGATTTTGGTATTACGAATGTATGAGAATTTCGAGGGTTACCCGGGCTCTTAAGCGCCTCGTCAGAATTTAAAATTTTAAAATGGAACAAACATTTAATGGCTTTTAAAGACCAAACATTAAAACAGGGTTAATAATTAGTGATTGAACGCATTTAGAATGTATGTGTTACGGGTAATGCTAGAAGGTGGAGTAAACCTAGGTTTACATGGGTTGACTGAGTATTACCCAAGTCTTTTTGGTAAAGTCCGAATAATAAGAAAAAAAAATTTATTCGGGGTTTACCCATACTCACCTAGGTCTACCCAACTCTGGCTGGGTGTAATTTTAGGTGTTATTTTCGAGCCTGTGGCAGAAAACTCGGGGGCCCACGTTCCCCCGCTACTATTGAGGAAATGTTTGTCATGATAAACTGATTGATATAGATAATATATCACCCGAAAAAAAAAGTTTACGACAGCTTGCAAATGACAGTATCTTTCAGGAGGGCAGGGTTATAAAAGGTGTAATTGCAAAACAAAATGTGGTCAAAGAAGTGTTCATGCAAAGCTGCAAAAAATTTGTGCAATTAAAAATATCACAGCAGTTTATCTTGCTCAAATAAATAATTTCAATTTTAATTACAACAACAGCTAATTAGTTTTTGCCATTGAAGCTATTAAGTTTATGTTCTTCGAGAAATTACATTTGCCTTAGTATGTTTTTTTTAATAATAAATGCTTAAAATACCCTTGGATATTCATTTTAGTAATTAATTGGACAAATTTTTAACATTACCCAGCCAGAGTTGGGTAGACCTAGGTGAGCATGGGTAAACCCCGAGTTAAAATTTATTTTTCTTATTATTCGGACTTTACCCAAAATACTTGGATAATACTAAGTCAACCCGGGTAAACCTAGGTTACGGGTAATGCTAGAAGGTGGTTACTCCACCTTCTAGCATTACCCGTAACATAATATGCACTATGCAATATGCATATTTAATTTTGTACAATAGTGGTTATCGCCATGACTCAATAAATTAAAAGATTGAAAAGCACTACCATAATTGAAAGTAATTGGACGCTTCAGTCCAGACCAATCGACTTTTAAAAGGTATGGGCGTGCACGGTGCAGTCCATAATCCATTAAGAGAGATCACTTAGGTCTTAGAGGAACGATATTTAAACGAGATTTCTAAATTAAGTTTTCACAAAATAATATTACGGTATTATAAGATTTGGTTTATTTACGTTTCAGTGATGGACAAAATATGAGTATTAGTGAGGTCCAGACCACGCGTCCAGATATCATCTTTATTACGGCGATCCAAATTTTGCTGTCACTTTTATAATGTGCTAAAACGAATGCAATAGAACCAGGATTAAGGGTCCGTATACGAAATTTGCCGATTTCGCTGATTTAACAGTTAAAATACAGTATTTCTATAAGTTTTAATGCACAACATGTAAGATCATTTCAATTATAATCTAATGTTGGAGCTAGATTTTTTAAAAGTATTTTTAAATAATCCAACTCAAACCCGCGACAGTTTTGTGATTTTTGCTGTAAAAGGTTTAGAATATCACCTGTTTATGGATTGTATTGACGTCTTAACGGTATGAAAAAAATACAATGAACTGTTGAAAAAGTCGTCTATAAAATGTTGGAATTACTTTTTACCACTTTAATATGAAATAGTTGAGTAAATTATTATTTTTAACAAAAAATTAAAACCGACTTCCAAGGTAAAAACAATAGTAATATGAACTAAAATGTATTAAATAACTCTTACTCTTTAATTGTGGCTTTTTCAGAATTCGTCTAAATCTCAACTATTTCTGTACATACTACAGTCTTCATTATTTTGAAGTCGGTACCAGCCTATTTATTCGTAAGTTCAGTAATGTCAGAACTTAGAATATCTGGAACTTTTGGGATTGGTACCGACTTCAAAGTAATGAAGACTGTAGTATGTACAGAAATAGTTGAGATTTAGACGAATTCTGAAAAAGCCACAATTAAAGTGTAAGAGTTATTTAATACTTTTTAGTTCATATTACTATTGTTTTTACCTTGGAAGTCGGTTTTAATTTTTTGTTAAAAATAATAATTTACTCAACTATTTCATATAAAAACAAATTGTGCCAAAAAACACGATTCAAAACAACCTAAATCTCACATTATCACTCGCCGCAAGGTTCGAATCGGCTTTCCGCGCTTAAATATATTTCAAATCTAATAATTAATATATATTTTTTAAGTCTAATAAGGGGAAAAAACCTAATAATTACTTCTGTAGCGAACCTTTGCAATTTCGTATTCATCGGCAAAATTTCGTATACGGACTCTTAAAAATAATGAAAAAAAAAACTATGCATTTTCATAGAAAAACTTTTTCGTTCCATTTGGAATTCTTATTTTTTTTCAAACAACAGCCGTAGTTTATTAGGTGGATCAGATAAAATACTTTTCAGTTATAGATAGTAGATACAATACAAGGGACAGGAATAATGAAGTACCGTTGTTCCCTATTTACCTGTAAAACGGGAAACCGTTGTATGTTTTGGGCTGACGAAAATAGAACAATTCCTTGTAACCTCATTAGCGTTGGAACTCGGAGGGTTAACAGCATGATGCAATGGCGTTCGTAAATCGTAACACCAATCTGTTTTTGGCAGTCATGTCTAATCGGTCAAACTCGCTGGAGAAATGGGCTATTTGGTCATTGACTTTAAAAGAGCTAAGAAGTTGGCCAAATTTTTTGATCAGCTATGTGTCTTTTTGAAGTGAGCAAGGTGAAGAGATTCCAGATTTTAGTTATATTCAATTAAACGTTAAACAAAGAGACGTAAAATATTAGTAACTGCAGCAAAGGATATGCCCATTAACGGTACACTACCGAAAGATGAATCATCATTTAACACAACAACCTTTTACGTCTTATTAGTAAAGTTATCCTATTATTTAACGATAAGCAGCGGATATCCGACGGAATTTAAAATGTACGGTAGCGTAGGTAGCCGATACACCGATTGTGCGTACAATACACGCAATCGTAATGGGTGTCGGCAGTCGGTGTCCGGTGTAGCAAGCTGTGGCCGATGACTCACGCGGTGGCTGCGTGGATGGTATTATGTTACGAACGTTTAGATGTGGAACAAAATGATTTAGATATCGAATGGTGATTTATAGCTGTTTTAGAGTTCTATATTACGTAAGAATCGCATGGATAACGAATTTGAAATTAGATCTCCTAATGTTGTGGAAGCTAGTGTAGGAAAACATCATTGATAAAATTAAGGTACAAAATGTGTGTGACATGTCGAGTCAAGTAGAGCTCGATAATGCTTAAAGTTTGATGGTTATGAAATGGTGGCATCCCATATATCCAACTTGTGGATGTGTCCTATAGGCTATATTCCCTTAAAGGATTCCTAATTTATTCAATCTAAGAAATCTGACAACAATACAAATTTTGATGAAACATAATATAACAGTCTGGGCACTTTTTCTCTATGGTTAATTTTTTTTTACTCTCTCTCCGTCTGTTCTTGATAAACGTATCCAAAAGGCTTTATAAGGCTATGGAAGCACAGACATGGCGCTCGAAGGTCGACAAACCCGACAGAGCCGCCATTTCCGCAGCTCGCCTTCCATTACTTTTTATCATTAAACGTCTTAAGGCAATATATTTTTTCCTTGTCACATAATTCTATTTGGACTTGAACGCGTAAATTGATTTGTGGAGTGAATAGTAAGTAATCGAATTTTTTCCTAGGAATTTATGCGGAATCTTAGCTTGAGATGAATCATCATATTTTGTCAGAAACATGATTAGTAATCCCATAACTATTATGATGACATTATATTAAAGTATTTGTAATTTTTGTTTTACTCATAAACGTAATTAAATATTTGATTGTTCTCTAATATTTTTAGAAATTTTTTGTGGAGACTGGCGGATAAAACGAACAAACCTTATCAAAAGAAGTTATATACGTAAGAACTAAGAGTTCCCCTAATCCTTCAACTTTAATAAATACCAGTAATTCGATATTCAGAAACCTATACGGTATACCCCAGTCCGCGACTCCTCAGTCGCCACTAAATCAATAGTAAACCAAGGTAGCGCCGGGTAAATATTTACCATGGTCGCCTTCCTACATTATAATATTATTCGCCCTTCGTCGACTTAATGGCCTTAACATTTTAATTAGTTATGCAATTAAGACTCACTTCTTGTGATTTTAGTTCTGTTTCTCGAAATATGTAGATGACTCATACGATTTTGAAATTTTTGTGACAAGCGAAAAAATATCGGAACCTGAATAGTGAATACTCATTAGTCATTATCAAATTAAAATGTGTTTAGAACTACACATTTGGTAGAGCCTACTAGCACTATAATATTATGAAATCACAGATCGAAAAGGTATAAAGTATAGGCAGACAGGGCTAACGCAGTGAAAGCCCCTCTCATTAATTCAGCCGCCCACAATCATCCCACCACTTCCGCTATTAGCCTTCGTAACTTTGGCTCCATGGACGTACATGTTTGGCTCTATACTATTCGTACTCTACAAAATGTAGCAAAAATAATATTACATATTATAAAGTCGCTTTTTTCCCTCATGTCCCTAATCCCTTTGTTCCCTTTAATCTTTAAAACTACGCAACGGATTTTGATGATTCTTTCAGTGTTAGGGCCTGTTTCAGCGCTTCCTGATAAGGTGCCCGATAGGCTTATCAGGAAGCGGTGAAACAGGCCCTTAGTCTTTCAGTGTCAGTGTTAGTGTTAAATGCTAAGTTAAATCTATACTAATATTATAAATGCGAAAGTATCTCTGTCTGTCTGTCTGTCTGTCTCGCTTTTGCGCCAAAACTACTGAACCGATTATAATGAAATTTTGTACACAGATAGTCTAAAGCCTGAGAAAGGACATAGGCTACTTTTTAACTGGAAAATGGGGTTGTTGGGGGGTAAAAATAAGTTAGTTCCAAAAATTCATAACAGATAGCGCTAAGAGTCGCCTACATCGCGCTATCGCTTGCTCATAGGTCTTTCTATAGAGGTGGTACTATGTTGAGTCAGATTTTTCGATTCTTTCGATTGTTATACACGTTATTAAATAACTCACTACTTAGTACTTTATCTATGCAGTGACGTAACCTTAAACATACCAATGATATTATACTATGGGTAAAGCTAAAGTTGTGTAATGGGGGGCTAAATAAGCTTTAAATTTGGTATAAATAAAGTTTAATTTTAAAAAAATGAAGTATTATGTGCACACTGCACAGTTGTTTTTGGGTATTTTGATTTAAGGGGTAAGTACCAGGGTTTTAAAAAGCTTTTAAATTTGACACCAATTTTGTTGACACTGCGCGCTATAAACTGAAGTTTACGCGGACGAAGTCGCGGGCAACAGCTAGTTATAAATATATGTATGACTTCACTCATTTTCGTAATATGCAAGAAAGAGATAATTTTAACAAGGTTAGGCGTGCAAATAGGCTTTATATTATACTACGGATATACTAAAAGCTCAGTAATTGCTCGGGAGTCGGGATTTAGAACAATTTTATAGATGCTAGATAATAGATATTTGGTGGTGTGAAGCATCCAAATATATCTTTGGATGCTTCACACCACGTCAGTCTGGCCCCGTGCTAAGTACCTGAAGGACTTGTGTTACAGGTACCAGACAACGGAAATATATTTAATATTTTATACTATACATATATTTAAGATTTTTATTATATGATACACATATTTAATACACATCCATGACCCAGGAACTTTATAAACTTTTTGTTCCGTCGGCGGGATTCGAACCCGCGATCTCTGGCTTGAGCTACCAACGCGCTCACCACTGCGCCACGGAGGTCGTCAGCATCCATAAAACTGTTATAAGTTCCCACAGTCCTGTTTTGTTTAAGTTTTTTTTCTGTTACCGACTCAATTGGACATTCCGACCCTTAGCCCATAGCCCATTTATTGAGGAAAGCTAAGGCTACATTTTATCACGCTAAGACTAATAGGAGAATGTGGAAAAACGGGGGAAATTATTTGAAATGGCTTAACTCGCGAACTACTGGAGCAATTTTTATGTTATTCGGCACAGATAAGAAGTAGGCCACGTGAAGGATCATAGGATTCATAGGCTATCGATTTTAATCATTTTTTCAGTCGACGCGACGCCGGGGCGGGTCGCTAGTATTAAACAAACTGTGCGCACGAAACAAAACAGTTTTGCACGTGTTTGCTAGTTGTCAGTAGTTCTGTACTATTATAATTGTGTAACTTTCATTACAAAACCATTAAGACCGGGCTGCCAAAAATATCAAAACACGCTAGCCCCGCCTACACATCCCGCTATCCTCCAATCGTGATATTATAATGATTCCATGAATCGCGCCCGCATGGATTGTACTTTGTGCTGCAGCTAATAGTGAACAATATCGCGTAACAACGGTTCCCTCATTATAGCACAAGAGGTCGTAAGACCCAAAAATGTTTTTGATGATTACTTATAAATTAAATACTATAAGTACTTACTAATATTTCCTTTAGCCAATGTTTTATAAAGTGTGTGATTGTAGTAGTGCAAGTTATTTAATGATAGTAACTCAATAAAATGTTGAGAATAATGTTGTTTGACAATGTTTGCAAGATATAAACGCATATTTAATTATGTAGGCCGTAGGGGATAATGTTCTCCGCGAATAAAGTTGCAGACGACATCAAGTATTTTCTATAGCAATTTGAGAATGTAGCGGAAACTAGTCTTCCGCTCTTAGAAGTGATATAAAAGATGAAGTAACATTGAACTTTCCTTCTTGAGTCAATATCTAATTACTAGCTGTTGCCCGCGACTTCGTCCGCGTGGACTTTAGTTTATAGTTGTTCCCACTTCCCGTACATCGATTGAAATTTAGGAATGTAACGGAAACCGTCCTTTTTCCGCAAAAAAAAAAACCTATTTCCTTTCACGTGGTCTATTCTTTATGTGTTCCAAATAACATAAATATTGCTCCAGTACGTTCAAATAAGCCCTTTCAAATAATTTCCCCGTTTTTTCACACTTTCCTCTATTTCTTCGCACCTATTAGTCTTAGCGCAATAAAGTATAGTTTATAGCCTTTTTCAATAAATAGGCTATCTAACACTGAAATAATTTTTCAAATCGGACCAGTAGTTTCTGAGATGAGCACGTTCAAATAAGCCATTTCAAATAATTTCTCCCGTTTTTTCCACACTTTCCTCTATTTCTTCGCTGTTATTAGTCTTAGCGCAATAAAATATAGCATTTAGCCTTTCTCAATAAATAGGCTATCTAACACTGAAATAATTTTTCTAATCGGACCAGTAGTTCCTGAGATTAACGCGTTCAAATAAGCCATTTAAAATAATTTCTCCCGTTTTTTCCACACTTTCCTCTACTTTTTTGCTTCTATTAATCTTAACGTGATAAAATATGGACTATAGTTTTCCTCGATAAATAGGCTATCTGACGCTGAAAGAATTTTTCAAATCGGACCTGTAGTTTCTGAGATTAACGCGTTCAAATAAGCCATTTAAAATAATTTCTCCCGTTTTTTCCACACTTTCCTCTATTTTTTCGCTTCTATTAATCTTAACGTGATAAAATATGGACTATAGCCTTCCTCGATAAATAGGCTATCTAACACTGAAAGAATTTTTCAAATCGGATCAGTAGTTCCTGAGATTAGCGCGTTCAAACAAACAAACTCTTCCCAATTATAATATTAGTATAGATAAATTCTTTACTTTGATTTTGCTTCAATCGTTACGTTCAGTTAAAAGTTATGTAATTCAGCGGTAATAAAAATAGCTTTACGTCTATATAACGACATACTTCTATGTTCTAACGTTTAATTTTCATATTTAACGAATTTTAACAGTTTTCCATTTCAAGCTCAGATCAAATAAAAAACCAGATAGCGCACGGCCTTTATCACAACTAAAGCCACTTTACGTGCGCTTTCGCACACAAGTGTACGAAACTACGCTACTGCGCCACTACCAAAAACAGCTTTACTTCCGAACTATATTATAGCGGAACATGCTTATTAACGGTACTGATATTTGCACGTGATATGATTATTAAGTACCTAGTGATATAGTTGACTCCGCAAAAGGTCACGTAGCGGAAACAATGGAAGGACAGGTTCCAGGAAATTTAGGTTGCTTAATGAATGATAACTATTTATAGTAAGGGCCTCTCGCTGGAACAACCTAAAGGCGCCATCAGAGAATTATCGAGCCATAAAGCATAGATAATAGATATACATGGCGGGGCAAAGCGGTGACTGGTGTAGTCTCATTGGTCGACACCGAAATTATGTGGTTAGTTATTTTACCCTTATTTAGAGTTATGCCAATTGCCAACTTATGTTACCAATTTGTGTAAAAAACGTAAGTCTCCACGCAATAATTACATTATCGAATAAAGTTATAATTTAAAGAAATGTACATTATACATAATTATTATAGATTTTGGTGAGCTGTGTGATCAATAGAACATTAACAAAATCCAGTCCGAAAGCCTCTATTTATGCAAAAAAAAAAAAACAGTTTTCAAATTGTTAGTCACCCACTTCATCTGATCATATTATCTTCAATTGGCAAGCACTGAGAAGCTAGACAATGTTAAACATTAAAGAGTTGATATGTTACGAAAGAATTTATTTGAAACAATAAACAAATTGAAGAGGACACAAAAATAAACCTAAAGGAGTAAGACAAGGAGATCCACTCTCTCCAAAATTATTCCTAATGGTACATACTAGCGTACTACAGGTAAATACGGTGGGAAAAATACTACAGGTAATACTTCAGCACGAATGGGCCGGCTCGACGGGAGAAATACCACGGGCTCACAGAAAACCGGCGTGAAATAACGCTTGCGCTGTGTTTCGCCGAGTTAGTGAGTTTACTGGAGGTTGGTACTACTAATATATATTATATTCTGTGCTGGAGGCCCGACCCCCTACCTTATTCCCTTCCCTACCCTCCCCTCCTCCCCTATTACCCTATTCCCACTTAAAAGGCTGGAAGTGAGTGTCCATGGGCAACGGAAGTTGCTTTCCCTCAGGTGACCCATTTGCTCGTTTGCCCCCTTATTTTGTATAAAAGAAAAAATAAATGACAATCAACCCACTTGCAGATAATTGAAGATGTGAGTGGAAGAACATGATAAGTAACATTAAAGATGCTCCCTTATCAGGAGCATTTGTGTGTATTGTAACATTATAGATTCGACTTTGAGCATTACATTACAATACTACCTCCCTGAACAACGAACATTCTTCTGTATTGTCAATTTATACATTACGAGTTATATCAAAAATAAAAATGACAAGCTTGCATGCATTGCAGTTTTTTTTTTGCATAAATTAAGGCTTTTTTCCGGAAAAATTATTTGAAATAAAATAACTGTGCATTTAATGTGTAGCCAGATATAATATGTATATTATGTATAAGCCAAGTGATAGTTATCGTGTTCTTCAACTCATGGCTTCAATTCATTCTTTTTTAGTCAATAGCTGTGAAGTGAAATGAATATCAGGAAAACAGAATATATGAATGCACATTAAAATAAAAAATACAGTTTAAATGCATGTTTTGGGAAGATGAAATGCAGCTAACTGCTGGACCCTACTGGACAAGAATAGCACAGCAATAGCAATACTGGAAAGAGCTGGAGGAGACCTTTGCCAACAGGCATGCTGAATTAAGAGATTAAAGTCATATTTAACAAGAAAACTTTTAATACTACTGTAAAAATAGACAATTCGGAATAAAAGGCTAAATAATAATAAAAAAATGCATGTTTCTGGTTTAACATACCACTACCAAACTTCCATCTTTAAAAAAAACACCATTCAAGTATGTGCCCAAAACTTAATGTTAATTAATGTTTACCAGCTGTTTTATTTATAGAGTAATTTTTTTTATTTTGTTTGAGATCAGCCTCCTCATGTTATTTCATCTAATTAAACATTTAAATACAAGATCAGCAACAATTTGATGCATTAAGTTTTAGGGATAAAAATACTTTGAAGAGTTCATTTTTATTTAATTATATACTTCCTTTACAAGAACCTTTATTAATTATGTACTATAATATTTAAAAATCCTTGTAAACAAAGGTACATGTTTGTATGGAACACCTTTATTTATAAACGACTTCAAAAAAAGGAGGTTATCAATTCTACACTGTATAATTTATATGTATGTAATATTCCAAGATCTGCCCAGTTTTTGGATATATGTTAGTCTATATCAGCATCTGAGCAAATGTGCCAAATTTCAAAAGTATTATTATTATTATTATTATATGTATGTATGTTTTAATGTTTGTGTTCCCATATCTCTGGAACTACAAGTCCGATTTAAGTATTTCTTTATTTTCTATACTAGGTATTGTTCAACATAGGGAATAGTGTAAGTTTCATGGAAAACGGTGCAGTAGTTTTAGAGAGATACAGAATTTTGATTCTCAATTACGTACAATTCTGAAGTCAGTTTTTTGTTTTAAAATACAATTTAAATATTTAACTGGATGCCAAGATAAAAGTTGCAAGTTGAGTAAATTCTGTGCTTTATTACCCAAGTAATGTTTAATCCGTCGATCACCAATTCCTGGAAATCTTTTGTTATTGCGGCCCATACGGGCCTTACGGGGCTTGATGGGTTAGCGCTTCAACTCCCTAAGGGGCCACATATGGCTGTGAGAACAATAGATTTCCAAGAATCCACTATCGAAGGATTAAACATTGATACAAAAGCAGATTTTCAATAAGGTATAAATATACTGATAGGTCATATATATATAAGTAGACATTTAAAGAGTATGATTGAATTCGAATCTAATATTTCTAGATTATACTACTCTTTAATCATTAGTATCAGTCTTGTGTATTTTTTTTTACATGTTCATGAAATGAAACTTACCAATAATGAAGAATGTACTGCCCAACAGACACAGGATAAGCCTCACGCAGACTGCCCGATTTAAGGTGCTCGTCACACGCCGTGAAAAGTAACTCATGGGACAATTCCAGCGCTGATCATTTGGTTGCTGTTCGTAAGTTACTGTTGTAGGTTGATATACTGCACTTGTAGGCATTGTTATGAAATGATGACAATCTTTTTCGAAGAATATTCACTATTTATATGCCACTTTACGAAAGCACTGTATTCCTGTTGCATAAAAGTTGAATATCAAGGAGCACTAAGATATTTTGTTTGAACTATCTTTGTTATGAACAAAGAAAGAAAACAACACACTTTAAATTTAGTTAAAACGCGATAGATGGCGA
Organism: Lysandra bellargus; assembly: GCA_905333045.1. Lineage (NCBI taxonomy): Eukaryota > Metazoa > Arthropoda > Insecta > Lepidoptera > Lycaenidae > Lysandra > Lysandra bellargus. The sequence goes on from HG995330.1 coordinate 7,038,052, forward strand.
TAGATACAAAGCGCTACTGACCAAATTCCAAAAAGAGGCACAATTTAAAAAACACGATTGTGCTCTGGCTACAATTTACAGTGCAATGCACAAGAACATTTCGGAATCAAATTCTGATAGGAAGCAAAAAATTGAGATTTGAGCGTGAGCCGTGAAGCGTCGAATCAGCTTCTGTCAAGTGTCAGATGTCATTGTCAAATCTGTCATTTGTCAATATGACAACATATTTCCGGTTTTGTTTATGGTAAATAAAACAATAGAGAAAAAGAAAACCACTTTTGGTTTTTGAAAGGTACCTAATAACTCACTATTATGTAATGCAGGCACTTCACATGGCTATTTGTATTTGCGTATTTGAAGTATTCGCCAAACAATCGGCGTTTGAAAATGAGGCATTTTCTTAACTTTTTAATTTGATTGTCAAACAGTTTCCATTTTAGTATAGTGCGTTTCATCAAATAGTTCCTTTGCCGTTATGTTGGCACTAATGCTAATTAATGTTGCCACATTACCTTTACTGTGCTACCTTAAATTAGGGGAGATAATATGTTATCACAAAATGCACTTGAAGAAAATTGTACATAATTCTAACAGCTTTCGCCCGCGGCTGTACCTACGATAACGTCTATCCCTCGGGGACCGTTCTTTTTCTCGGGATAAAAGGTACCCTATGTCCTTCTCCATACTCCAGAGTTCTGGACAACGTGTACCTATGAAAGTTTTATGATGATCCGCTTGGTACTTTATGTGTGAAGGCGTAACCAGCAAAGTCACTTTCGCATTTACTAGCTAAAAGCCGAGCTTTGTTAGGGCTCGTGTCAGCACACCTTCACTGACTGGTGATAATACATTTACATGTAAATATTATGTTAAAGCTAAAGCACAAATCAATAGGCGTGATAGTTTGTCCGTAAAGTGTACCACAAAATGTACAGGTTGTGTGAAGTACTAGGGCTCGCTTCGCTCGCCCTGATAATATTGTTGTACTAGCTTTTACCCGCGCCTTCGTTCGCGTGTATGTAGTTTTCGTTACTAGAAGTGCGTTTCATCAAATAATTCCTTTGCCATCATGTTGGCATTCTCTGTTAATGACGTAAACACTATAGACACGCTCTGCATGTATTCATAAGTTTTACTGTGTATAAGGGTGATTAAACTGACGCTGGTAACCCTATTTCACTAAGCCGTAATGGCGGCAACCCGAGTTTAATAGAATTATTGGGGCCTAGTTACGTTTTTCACGTTCACAAAACTCTTTCACTCTTAGCACCATCATTCTTTCACCACTCTTTAATGTTTACGGCATGATTTTCTCACGAAATCACAGTAAAATTATGAAAACCCGCAGAGCATGTCAACCTTGTTTACATTATTGACAGACAGGAATGCCAACATGACGGCAAAGGAACTATTCGATGAAACCAGGGCTTCATAACGTTATCGAATAACAAAATAAATATCGATACGTACCGTTATTTTCATAATGGTAGCCAGATAACGTTATTTTTCAACGATATTTAGTAAAATAACGTTATATTTACCGTTATTATTATAACGATATTTTTTCGTTATGTATAAACGAACAAATATCGTTATAAAAATAACGGTAAATATAACGTTATTTTCTGGTATCAGGTATGCGATCGTGTACGGTGCATTAAATCTCACTCGCAGCCCACTTTTTTTGCGAGATTTGTGTGAAAATACAAAGAAAAAATACATCTTATAAGCGTGATTACGTTTAGAAAATTTTCCCGCCTGTCATGACTTTCTTGACGGACTATAACGTTATCAAAGAACATATATTTATCGTTATAAATCTTATATAACGTTATAATATTAACCGTTATTAATATCAATTTTTAACGTTATTTTTAATATCGGGTAAATTTCCATAACGTTATCTACGCCCTTGAAGCAGTAACGTTATGAAAAAATAACGTTGTCGGTTTGATTCCGGAAGTATAGCTCTGTCATGTCATGTCATGTCCCGATCCCAATGACCAAAGAAGCAAGCCCGATCCCGAACACAATAGTGTTATAAAGTGCGTTTCATCAAATAGTTCCTTTGCAGTTTGCCGTCATGTTGGCACTAAATACTAATACATGGTATCATGTATGCGATCGTGCACGGTGCACTAAATCTCACTCGCAGCCCACTTTTTTGCGAGATTTGTGTGAAAATACAAAGAAAAAATACACCTTTTATGCGTGATTACGTTTAGAAAATTTTCCCGCCTGTCATGACTTTCTTGACGGACTATAACGTTATCAAAGAACATATATTTACCGTTATAATTTCTATATAACGTTATAACATTAACCGTTATTAATATCAATTTTTAACGTTATTTTTAATATCGGGTAAATTTTCATAACGTTATCTATGCCCTTGAAGCAGTAACGTTATGAAAAAATAACGTTATTTGAAGCCCTGTTACCACTTTACCAGGCCATGAAAAAAAAAATTTTTTTTCAAATTTAACGGGATTTCTAAAATTTTTTGTAGTATGCTATTCGTTCGTTCGTTTAGCATTATAGAAGTTAAAAAAAAATGGCACCATAGACAATATGTACGATTGTGACTTGTGTTGTGCGGACGAGATTTCCGAAATTTTTTGGTTCGAAACAAAAATGGTGGTCGTATAATTCAATAACTTCGCTGCCCAATATTGTTAAATAGTTGTGAATTATTAAATGTACATTACAAAATTATGATAAAATGTCCACTCCAGTATCAAATCGCAAATATGGAGCACAAAAAATCCGACTCACAAGTAAGTGCATGCCTTTCACTGATGCACCAAATGGTAAATTTGGCGACAATTTTTAGAACACAACATTAAACTAATATACTTGTATTTTTGTAGTTGTATGTGCCAGAAATTTAGCACGCCGAGATCTATTTCGTAAGTATTTAATAAATTTTGTTGAAATGGGTATTGCTTTTCTACCTTTTCATTTTACTATGTTTATAAAGCTTTATTTGTATTGTACATAGATCTATAATAATGTTTCTTATTAATTATAATACGCCTTTAAAACCAGAACACTAGCTTTAATTTGGACGTCTAGTACTGTAATTATCTGGCCTTCTGCCCCAGGAAGGCCACAAGATATGAGTTTTTTGCATGTTTACAAGGACTTTTGGCTTTTGTATTGTTAACTTCAATAATATGCCATAAAAATAACTGAAACCTTGTTTGTTGACTCAAGTACATGTAATCATCACTGCTATCTATGGATTGTAGGTTTACCCGACCCGTTTGCCAAAATATCAGTTGACGGCAGTGGACAAGTGTACTCAACAAATGCAGTCAAGGCTACAGTTGATCCAAAATGGAATACACACTATGATTTGTATCTAACTAAAACTGATGGAATAACTATAAGGTATGTAACTGTTTACTATAAACACATACAAATATTGTTAATTTAGGAATAATTACAGTCATCAAATGTTTATATTTATGTTCTGCAAGTTCCATTTAAATTTTACTACGCAACATACTTCATTACACAATACAAATATATTATATTAGAAAACATTAATTCTGCTTATTCTGCTACAATGGGGCTATATTGTAGGTGTGGTCTTATTTATAAAATATTTCAACAAGTCTGTCATACACACCGATAATTAATTTAACTCTTTCATTCGCATGCGACCGCGAGAACAAAAGATTTTCCAAGAAACAGCGATCAAGGTAATAAGGACTTGAATAAGCTGATCAGTTGTTTTAATCCTTCGATTGGAGGTTCTCAGAATTGCCATTGCATTCTATTATTGTTGCGACCACCGGTGCTCATACTGAGCTTGATGGGTTAATAGTTTTAATAACTATTAACCCATCTTGACTTAGATTTTTGAAATTGCAATTTTTAAATTGTTCTAGTGTATGGAATCAAAGAAAGGCGCACAAAAGACTGGGATCAGGGTTCCTTGGCTGTGTCCGTATACAACCCTCGACACTCAACAAATTAAAAGACACAGGATGTAAGTTCCTTTAAATATTTATGTACTTATTAATTCATTAAATGAATGATACTATTTGAAAGTGCAGTGCTCTTGTGCTTGGCTTGACTTGTCTCAGGGGATATATTTTTTATCAAACACTGCAGAAAGTTTTTGTCACTTATGAACCATGGCAACATCTTTTGTTGTCTAAACAATACAATAATGTTATGCTTTACAATACATTTGTAGCATACCATAATAATTATATTGAAAATATTTAGCTTGATATTTTAAATTACTATTTACTACACTAAACTAGTTTTTACCCAAAACTCTATAGGAAGTCAAAAACATATTTTTTAATTTTTATAGTATTCCACTGGGAATACTGCTAATAGTGTAGTCGTTTTGTGTGGAGAAGTAACAAACATACCCTGCATAATATGTTTTATACATTTATGATTGTTATACAATAATACATTCATATTTACACAGCAAAAATGCTATTCAACATTGCTTTCTTAATTTGATATGTTGAATAGTTGAATGTGTTAGTGAGAATAGTAGTTGATGTCAATATTTTTATAAATACTAGCTGTCCCAGCAAACATTGCTTTGCCATAATAATATAAAGTATTTCAACTCATTGATGATTTCACCTATATTATTTTATTGAAGTGACTAAATAAGTATGTCACCATGCAATGTCCATCACTATTCCCTAGCATGTAAACATTGGTTGCCGTCAGTCTCGAGTTGTAATAATTTACTATTATTTATTCAACAAATGCACTTATCAATATAAAAAGTACCCAGTAGCCGATTCTCAGACCCACTGAATATGCATATAAAACTTGGTTAAAATCAGTACAGCCGTTTTGGAGAAGTACGCTATCTAACACAAGTGACACAAGAATTTTATATATTAGAAGATTTGGGTAAAATATGCTACTGTGAACTATGTATAAATTTTGTAAATATTTATGACATTTAGACCAATGTTTGGAGCTCAACGAAGATACTTCGGGAGAAACATGCGCGGAAACATGCAGGGTACAGGGCCAGGTTATAGTGTCTCTGTTGTCAAGAGATAGTACTAGAGGTGAGCCAGCATCAGCACCAGGCGAGGGATCCCCGTTGGCAGTAGTGGGACCGGCCGGCGAGGTCCTGGCTCCGAGAGAACAGTCCATCAACTCCAACTCGGCAAACGAGTTGCTACCGTTACATTGGGAGAAGCGGCTAACACCTACCGGAAGGTAAATTCAATTAAAATATTTTTAACCCAAAAGTAGTGAAAGTAGTGTTTAAAATTGAAAAAATATATATAAAATACACATCCATACTTAATATTATAAATGCGTAAGTGTGTCTGTTTGTCTGTACCTCTTCATTTCCAAACCACTAAACCGATTTTGCTGAAATTTAGCATGGAGATACTTTGAGCCCAGGGAGGATAGGATACTTTTCATCCCGAAAAATGTCCTGCGCGATAAACGAATTTTGGCGCAAAGGAGTTGCGTGTCAACTAGTGTACACAATATTTTTTTCATTCTTTATGCTTTTTTAAGACCATCAAAATAGCAACGTAAATAAAAAAAAAATGAATTTGACTATGATTAATTATTTTTGGCGGAATGATTGCTAGAGTGATCGTCTTTTGTGCCATTCTATATTTTCGTGAGAAACATATTCGCGCGTAAAAACTTTCTAATTTGTTACATTGCATAATCATTCAATATTCAGTTAATGCATCTAGGTTACAGAAGTAAATTGTTAAGACTTATTTTTATTATTTCCTGTGATTATACTTATGATTCAAAATGAAACATTTTGGAATATCTTATTTAAGTAGACTTATTACTTATTTCAATTATTATTATGATAAAAAATATTTTTTGTGTTTCTCCCTGAATACATTCTCTCACAATATGAACATAAACCCTTTTTTCCGTTTATTTTGTCATAAATCGAAACAACATGCTATTTTCGCAAGGTCAACAAAAGTTTTTTTTTTGCCATTCCAATATATAGTTGGTTTGTTTTTTTTGGGAATCTACCACTCTAACTCCTATAATGTTGCAAAACCAACAGTTTTATAACCACACTTTAATCATTCCAGGCCATACTACGTGAACCACGCACTACGTAGGACACAATGGGAGCGCCCCGTAGCGGAGCCGCCGAGCCCGGTGTCCCCGCAGACGTCGACTCCACCGTCGTCGCCCACACCATCAGCTCCCACCAGCCCCAGCAGCCCGTCGCAGGCCTCACCCTCGCCAGAGAACGATGTCAGCCACGGCACATCTATATCTTTAAGGTATAGCTATTGATCCATGGTTTATAACTTTATAGTTTATACTTTCTTTTGTTTTAAATGTAAAATACAAAAAAATATTGATCCTCCATAGAAAATTTGGGCCCTGAGTCTTCCCCTTTCAGCTTACAATACCACTTTTAAATCTCCCTGTATTTATAATAACGTTGTATAAAAACTCTTAATATCCTAGTGGTCTGACCTATAGCCGGTTTACACGTATTAAGTAGATAAGTAGTAACTAAATTCTAATTGTCATCTTATTTAGTACTTACTAAATTTTAACTTGCTACTTGATACTAAATTTTGTGTTTACATGCAATTAGCAACTTAAAATTAAGTTAAAATTTAGTTAACTACTTATCTATTTAATACGTGTAAGAGATTACGATTTTAACAAGCTCCCAATTCCCATAATATGCTTTCTGTCAAAGTTTTCATTAAATTTAGAACTCATTAAATGTCTGTAAGCGCGGCCGTAAGAGCTCCTTCAGACGGATTCAGGGTCTTATATTACTAACCCTTTTACATTTAGTAATGTTTTCTTCATTTGCAGACCAGAGCCACAACCTCAGACAGCTGTACGTAGTCGTTCACAGACTACTCCAGTGTCTCCAAACCCAGCAGCAGTAGTGGCAACTGACCTGCCACCTGGATATGGTATGTGTATTTGTAAATATACCACATCCTTTTCAGTATTTAAATGAAGACAATCCCCGCGTTCCACTTAGTGTTTTAGATCAAAACGCTAAAAAAAGGAGGCATTTTGAGCGTTTTGATCATTTTTAATGCTAAGTGGAATGCGGGGATCATGGGTGACTGTAATGCCAACAATTTAAATGTCACAATATATCAACTGCACAATAAAACACGAAATACATTTTTAAAACAAGTAATTTTTTTTACTGCACGAAAATTTAAAAAAAGGATTATTCTTTTTATACATACAAAGATTCTTGATTTTGAAAGTTTGCCAACAGGTCTATAATTTTTTTAGGACTCACAAGTCCAGTTCTTATTTAATTCACCATTAGCTTATTCATATGCATTAACGTTATTATATTTGCATTGTAAGTAATGTTATATGCTCCACTTCCTACGTTGATTGCGTCTACAGGGTACTAAAATAATGCTTTACAATTAAATTTAAAACAATCAGCCATGCTAAAAAACGTGATTAGACTTACAATTGATATGACTAACACACTGAAGGTGAAATCGATTCTAGGCGTGATGTTAAATATGAACAGTATGTTGGTTGTGTTAAAATGCTAATCTCTCTTAGCTTGTTTTTGTCTGACATACTTGAAAATATACGCAACAAAGGCAGCGGAACTGGAATAATACGCTGGATAAACCTTTATTAAAATTAAACGGAATAACGTAATTTTTCTAGGTGAAAATTGGCGTCATTACTTTACGTCACAATTAATATAATCAAAGTATTGCAGTACTACCAGATTCAGATTGAAAGCAAATAATGATAAAAGTAAATGCGATCGAAAATAAGTTTCAACTTTCAAGTAAAAATTTTTACTCCGAAATTCAAAAGAAAGGAACATTTCAAAGCCTCACGTTTTGACATTGACGTTTTTTTTTTTCAGAGATGCGTACAACCGCCCAGGGTCAGGTGTACTTCTACAACAGCGCGACGGGCGCGTCTACGTGGCACGACCCGCGTGTGCCGGTACATTTGCGGCATCGCGCCTCCGCCGGCCCCCTGCCCCCGGGCTGGGAGATGCGCCACACGCCGTCCGGACGACCGTACTTTGTGGACCACAACCATCGGACCACACAGTTCACTGATCCGAGGCTGGCTTTGGAGGCGAGGCTGGTGAGTGACTGTTTGTGGCAGACTTGACTCGACTTGACTTCTCTTATTATGATTAAATGTATTTACTAAAAATATTATTTTGTAAGCGAAGCGAGGCGCGGGATATTGTTATTCGCAAAGTAACACCTTCTTTTATTTAGTACTCAAAATCACAAATATTTAAAGATTTTTATCATTATATGAGGACTACAACTCTACAAGCCAACATCCCATTTGCTTATACTTCATAGCATAAAGGCTAATAGCAAGATTAAGGCTGCATTTCCACCAGATATGTGTTGCGAGGAATGTGTTTTTAAGATCCAATAGAATCGCTCTGCGCTGAGCGAAGTCACATCAATAAAGCAATTCTATTGGTTCTCAAAAACACATTCCTCGCAACACATCTCTGATGAAAACGCAGCCTTAGAAGGAAAAAATAACACGATGCAAAGTTTTCATAAACTCAAAATCAAAATTTTTTATTCAGAGTAAATTTTTTCAAATCTTTTCAGAAAATTGACACTACTGGTGCCTACCACCGGTTCGAGAACTAACCCGGCGAGAATAACCGACCTTATAAACTCGCACGGGGCCATCTTTTACTAAAAAGACATGTCATTGTGACTATAAAAAAAATACAACAAGTGTACAATATTACAGAAACAGTTCTGCAGGGGTGACCATTATTTCCACGGTGTACTATCATTCATGAAATCAGTAACTTTAAAGTATGCTTTGATACACAAACGTTCTTTAACAACTTATCTTAAGGTGACGCCTCGATAAATTGGCTGTAGCGATATCGATTTTTCTGAATAAGAAATTAAAGTTCATAGCATAACACGATTGGTCAACTTTTATAACACAGAATAATCAATCAAAAATACCTCTGTAAAAAAGGGATTCCTATTTTGCCAACAGAGGAGAGTGATTTAAGCTTCCTTTGTATAGATTGGTTCAAGCATACACTTTAATTTGCCCATAGCTTATATGAAATGTATTTAATATTTATGGTTTTTAAATTACGCGATAAAAACCATTTTGTCGCTTACGCCCTTTCCATTTTTTGCTGTTCCATTGCTTGTTTTCTTTGAGTGGCCGGGCGGGCCTCTCATAGACAACAAGCAATCTAAAACATATCCAACACGGTTTTTTACTTTAACGCGGCGTCACCTTAATACTACAGGGCACCACGGAAGCTAGTACTCCGGTGGCTACGCCGCCCGCGGCGACACCCGCGCCGGCGGCCGCGGACGACGACGCCCTGCCCAAATACAAGCGCGACCTGGCGGCCAAGGCGCGCGTGCTGCGAGCTGAACTGCAAGCGCTGCAGCCGCAGACTGGACATTGTCGAATCGAGGTATGAAACATTATCTGTTTTACTGTAGATTCTTGGGGGATATTTATGAAGAAAAATATATGAGTGCTCGCGTCGTCACACCTTGACTGACTGATGATAACACATATACACATAAATAAAAATTACTATGTTAAAGCACAAATCAATAGGCGTCATAGTTTTGCCCTAAAGTGTACCACAAAATATAAAGGTTGTGGGATATTATGCTTGGGCTCACATTCACAAAATATAAAGGTTGTGGGATATGCTTGGGCTCACATCGCTCGCCCTGATAAATACACGACTGCTTATAATAGTGCAGTACTACTGCACTATTATAACTAGTCGTTTTAGTCAGTAACATTTTATTATAAGTGTTAAATACGACTTAATAGGCCATTTTCATCTAGAAATACGCATACGCTTGACTCATATCAATGAAATTTGATATGAGTCAAGGAGCCTATTAAGCACTTACTTCAAGACAGTATAACAAGCTCCATCATTGCTATCAAATGTATTTTTAATAAAATTTGGTCAACTGTACTTTCTAATTCACCTATGCAATTTCCAGGTATCACGCAACGAAGTTCTCGAAGAATCCTACCGGTTAGTGATGAAGTTGCGTGGCAAGGAGCTTCGGAAGCGATTGCTCGTCAAATTCCGCGGGGAGGAGGGGCTGGACTACGGGGGCGTGGCGCGCGAGTGGCTCCACCTCCTCGGCCGAGAGCTGTTCAACCCTCACTACGGATTATTCCAGTACGCGAACTCTGGGGATGACAGATACGCGCTGCAGATTAATGCTGATTCCGGGGTGAGTGTTTAGCTATTGCATAGTAGTTGCGGTTGTTGGTGAAGTCCCACGGGGTGGGAATTAAGATATTGCATAGCTTTCATCGCAGGCTTTGAGCGCGGCGACCGCATTAACTTCGTAACGAAAAACACCTAACACCCTCCACAGCGATGCGGCGTTGAGAGCCGTGTATCGTCTAACATAGCTTCAGTTCGACAGACTTCGGCACGGTGTTAGTGTGCGTGCATTGCATTTCAGACTTATACATATTTTATTATTATATTCCAGATAAACCCCGAACATCTCTCATACTTCCACTTCGCGGGTCGCATACTCGGCGTGGCGTTGTTCCACGGCCACCAACTGGACGCGGCGTTCACCGCGCCGTTCTACAAGCAGCTGCTCGGCCGGCCGATCACGTTGCGCGACATACGCGACGTCGACCCCGAGCTGCATAGGTCGCTGTCGTGGATGCTGTGAGTGTTTGAGATATTATTGTTTTGTAGTGGACACTACAAAAGTCCCATATGGGAGGGATGTTTAATACTTATAATTATTTTGTACAACATGAAAAATACTTTTACTTCGGCGTGTAGTTTAAATTATAATTATTATGAGTGTATTCTTTTTATAAGATACATTGTAATTTGTAATAATATTATGAGTGCGATATTTCTTTCATACTATCATACCTTGGAGTATACTTTGTGTTAGCTTCGAAAAATCGTTTAGTTTGCCTGTTAATTCTTTACACACAAACTGCTTAATCACCGATCTAGGACAATTTTTAGAATAGAGTTATTGAATAGTGCAGTTTTTCTCATGTTGAACGATGTTTGTTTCAGAGAGAACAGTATCGCGGGCGTCATCGACACGACGTTCTCTGTGGAGTGTTCGTCATTCGGCGCCGTGCGCAGCGTGGAGCTGCGGCCGGGCGGCGCGACCGAGACTGTCACGGACGCCAACAAGCGCGACTACGTGCGGTTATACGTGGCGCATCGGTTCACGCGCGGCGCCGAGCGGCAGTGGCTCGCCCTGCAGCGCGGCCTGGCCGACCTCATCCCGCCGCAGCTGCTGCGCCCGTTGTCCCCGCGCGACCTGCAGCCCCTCCTCGCGGGCCGCGCCGACCTCGACCCCGCCGACTGGCGCCGCCACACCCGCCTCAAGCACGTCGACCCCGACGCCCCCATCGTCGGCTGGTTCTGGCAGATAGTCGAGGAATTCGACGCGGAGATGCGCGCCAGGCTGCTCCAGTTTGTGACGGGCTCGCGGCGCGTCCCCCTTGCCGGGTTCCGCGCGCTCCAGGGCTCCACCGGCGCCGCCGCCCCCCGACTGTTTACGCTGCACCTCGTCGCCGACGCCTCCCCCGACTCCCTGCCCAAAGCCCACACCTGCTTCAACCGTCTCGACCTCCCCCCGTACCCGACCAAGGAAAAGTTCCACGACAAACTCAAACAGGCCGTGCTCGAGACGGCCGGGTTTGCAGTCGAATGATACCCCGAGCGATCAACTCTTATCTGTGTGCTGCTCCATTGGATGTATTGGATATTATCGTGGAAATATGAGACTGACCCTGACAGAAATCGTCGTGACGAGCTAATGGGAGACGAAAATTAAGGTACGGGCTTAGTAACGACAATGATGAATTTAATCACTAAATAATAATTCTCAATGAAGTACTTCCATTTTATATGTTATTTCTACTTGAGTAAGGTGAATATTTTTTTTATAATTAAACTTGTTATACACTTACAGGAAGAAATGTGCACCATTATATTGCTTTTGTAACTGCAAATAATGCTCAAATAGTTATTATTTTTAATATTTTAGCATTTAGATTTAAATTGTATGAATCCACACAAAAATGAATTTTAATAGTTGTATGATTAGTCTCAGCCCTCTTTTTAATGCATAATAGTATTTCTGTTTGTACACTTAAGTATAGAAGGAATCGCATACAAATAAATTAGGAAAAGTGAATCAATTAATATGCTTCGAGAATTATAATAATTTATATTTATTATTTTTAGGTAAATCAAAATATACCTTTTTAAAACATGCAGTACAAAGCACAAGCGTATTATTATGTCGTATTCAATAGATGTAATTATTTCATAATATATTTAAAAGCAGTTTAAGGCCAACTTCTACTGATGGTGCCTTATTATTTGATGATAATAATGTAAATATATAATAATTTTCAATATATTGTATAATTTTTTTTATTAACGATGACACTTTGTTTATGTTAAACTCACATAATAATAAATCAAAGTTTTATAGAAAATTAACAAAAGTGACTTGCATGCATCACTTATATTTATATTTTATAGCAAGAATGAGTGCCTTTATCTGTTTAATTTAAATATATATTAGTGTAGGGCTGTATGACTGTTAGCTGTATGAAATTAATATGTATTAAGCTTAATTATTCGAAATATACCATGATATTTTTACACAATAAACAACTAGTTTTATTTGGCTTTTAAAAATGTTTGTTCTTAGGCTGTATAGTATTGAGCATACATGGACCATGGTACTATGTACATCAAAATGCTGACGAAAATGAGAGGTTTAACATTGTTGTTATAACTCAAATTCTCTGTACCTTCATTGTTTCACAAGTGATCACTGATCAATCAAGTTACGTAATCAAGCATAATTTTTGGGTCCATCTTTATTATATTAGAGCTCCCGACTCCCGTATCGCGTACCGCATCCCCGCATTCCCATGTCACTGACGCTTAGGTTTGTTTTAAGCTTAACACTTGTGAACAAGCTTTACTTTTTATATGAGAAGAAAAAATAAAATCTCGTGCCTACCGCGGCACCTGGTGCCGCGCGACGCTTGAAGGGGTTACTTTTATTTGGCTCATGGACCCGCGCGACTCCCAAGAGGATATTATATACAGGTCTCAACCAACGAATACCCACGCAACAGTCTCAACTCTCAAGTCAAGATGTGAGAGGGAAAACTTAAATGACAATCGATTGTTGTCATCTCACATTATATAGTGATTACTCACATGTGACAGCCTGACAGCTGATAACATTGTAGTGACTTGTGAGTTGTGTGTTTGTTTCTTTGTTATCACTTTTGTAATCATTTTATCATTTTACTAATAAATAATTATTTATCTTGCACTTTGGTATCGTGCAACTAACTAAATTCAATATGTAGCATAAAGCATTGAAAGACACAAGTCACGACAGAAATACTTTTGTAACAAACTGCAGTCAATACATTTTTGTCTAAATAACTAAAGTTGTGAAATTATATTAAAATGCAACCAATTATAATTGTTCACGGTGGTGCTGGTGACATTCACGATAGCCGAGTGCAGGGCAAACTTGATGGAGTTAAAGTTGCAGTTTGTGCTGGCCATAAAATTCTAAGCCAGGGCGGCAACGCATTAGACGCAGTCGAAGCAGCAGTTGTGTCAATGGAAAAAGATGAATATTTTAATGCTGGTAACTATGCATTTAAATTTTTATTTCAACTAACACAGTGCAAAGAATAAACAATCTTATTTTAAGGATATGGCTCAGTCCTCAATTTGCGGGGAGAAGTTGAAATGGAAGCAAGCATCATGTGCGGACAGAATCTTAATGTTGGTGCAGTAACACTTGTCAAGAAGTTTCTTCATCCCATAAGCATAGCACATAAAGTTCTGACGGACTCTCCCCACTCATTGCTTGGTGCGGAAGGAGCTGAATTATTTGCTTTAGAGAAGGTATCTGCACCTATTTCTTTTTTCACACAAACAGTTTGTATGAATTTGATTTGAGCCCCTGATAATATTGGGAAATTTTTGTCACAAAATGTAAAGTCAGTATAAAGTTTTTATATGATATCAGGATTTGTATGATTTGCTTTTATACATATTAGCAACAGAAGTGCTGAAAAAAAGTATCTCACCCCATCTTTGATGTATTTCAATTTCAAATCTTTTAATTTCAGGGATTCCCAGCAGTGCCTCCAGAGTCTTTGATAAGCGAAAATGCCAAAAAAGCACTTGAAGACTTTCTACAACATGGAGAATTTGGGAAAACTGAAATAGGAATTGAAAATAAGGTTGGTAGGGTATACAAAATATTTTATAAGTACTAATATAATATCATTTGTTAATAGAAAATCATTTGATATAAATATGCAAAATATCTTTAGACTATAAATAACAATACAGTTCAGTAAACTGTCTCATTTACATGCTGATAACTTGTTACTTGATGTCTAAGAAACAATAGCTATGTGTGTAATATTATTATTTGTACGACATGACTAGTACTAGTTTGATAAGGCCTTCTGTCTTTAGTTTTAATTTGCTGTTTTCTAGCCAGATGTAGGTACAGTTGGTGCTGTGGCAGTTGATAAGAATTGCAATGTAGCAGTGGCAACTAGTACTGGTGGCATGAGTGGCAAGGCTGTGGGTCGCATTGGGGACACACCACAAATAGGCAGTGGTACTTATGCTGATAATCATATTGGAGGAGTTTCAACAACTGGTGAGTTTACAATATATAAGTCCAGTTAAAAAAATACCCCTTAGTCCTTACTATGATCTGTATTTAACTTTATAATCACAGACACTGCACCTGCAGCTCTTCCTAATGTTGCAAGTGTCTATGGGCGACAGTAGTTGCCTTTCATCATGTGACCCGTTTGCTCGTTTACCCCTTATTTTATAAAAAAAAAAGACAAAGTTATAATTTGGAAACTGATTGTTGTAATGTTTGAATTTAGTGTATGAGCTTTGTCAGTGGTCACTAATTTATCGAAAAATCTTAGTTATAAAATGTTATTTAATTTACTATTTTCAGGCCATGGAGAATCAATACTCAAGTACTGTTTAGCTCACAGTATCATAAAACTAATGGAAGGTGGTCTGAGTGCCGATAAAGCAACAAAAACTGCTGTAGAAGGTAATTTTAAATTTATTTAGCCAACAAGTTTTGAAATTACTTGCCGTAGTGGTATAAAACATACAGTACCCAATACTCTAATACTCTTTCATGTTATTATTTTTTTATTTTAGGAATGACCTCACGTTTGAAGAACACCGCTGGGGCCATAACACTCTCTAAAGATGGTGATGTTGGCATGCACTTTAGTTCAAATAGAATGGCTTGGGCGTATATAAAATCAAATAAAATATTTTATGGAATCAATAAAGATCAAGAGCATATAGATGATTATATTAACTAAGTATGATTTTCAACTACATATTTATTTTATTATTTACTGAATAGATTATAAAGACTGATATTTTATAACTTTGCATAATATCATTATGTAATATTACCTTAATAAAATCTGTTTACAATGTTTGTTTTCTTATAATTAATTATTATTAATGACCTATTAAAGTTTATAAATGCCTTGCTAGTTGCTACGTAGTACGTGTTCACCAGCTTAGAACCATGTATTATCTATGCTTAGAACATTGGAATAAGCACGAAAATATAAATTATAATTTATAATATGATTGTTTATAAAAACAAAAAATCGCATGGATATTTGCTTTTGCCATCAAATAAATAAAATTAAAAAAAACTAATTAAAATAATAATAGGTAATATGTTCCTTTTATTATATTGAAATAGTGCACCAGGGCTTTTGTCATCTGACGTCTCGATAGCCATTCAAATCTTGTTAATTTTCATTCCATCTGTGGCTAACACACTATTGCAGTTTCGGAACAGCCAAGAACACAGCTGATTTTGACATTAATCAATTATTGTCATTTGTCAGTTGAAAATTGATGATTTCTATTTTCTTGAGAATACAAATGTTGAACAAAAGTATTATTTCCTGTTTTTATCGTATAATTTCCTAAATTATATAAATAAAGTTGTTATACAACATGTCATTTCGTTTCAAGTCCAAAGAATTGCAGCACTTTAACTGGATTTTCAGTAATGCTCCTTGTTTCCCTGTGCATTCTTCCAAGATAAGCATTATTACTGAACCAAATAAGTTTTATGAGACTCTTTTCGAGAAGTTTAAGAATGCTAAAAGAAGAATATCCATAGCTAGTTTGTATATAGGAACAGGAGAACTCGAGAAAAACTTATTGAAGGTTATGATGACAAATGCAAAGCAACAACAGCTAAGCTTGAAGATTTTGTTGGACTATCAGCGTGGTACAAGAGGAGAGGTTAATTCCAAGACTTTATTTGAGAGTTTTGTCGATAAAGAGAGTGACAGTTGCAAGTTATCTTTGTACCAAACACCCAAACTTCAAGGAAGTTGGTCTAAGGCTCTTCCCTCGCGATATAACGAAATAATTGGCTTACAACACATGAAATTGTACATAGCAGATGATATTGTGATACTAAGTGGAGCAAATTGCTCAAATGATTATTTTGGACTAAGGCAAGACCGATATATTCAAATAGAAGACAAAGACTTAGTCAATTTTTATTGTGATGTTATAGGTATGAATATAGTAAGTTGCTATTTTTTTTGTTGTATTTTTGTATTATATAAAGCAGTCCCGCCTTGATTTATAAATTAGCTTATTCTCAATATATTATAAATGGTATCTTGTAAGCTGTACTCCACTTCAAAAAATGTAGACCTTTGTATTTGTTCTTTTGTTTGTGTTTGTTTTTATTTGCTTAAAGTTTTTCTTCAAAAATATTCATTTATGTTATTATAATTCAAGAAACAATGTGAATTTTCAGATGCTGTTAGTGACATAAGCAAGCAGTTGGCTGGGGATAGAATTGTAGCACCAAAAGTAATATGTAGAAAGGAGTTTGAAGGAAGAATAACAGACCTCATTGAGAAATGGAAGTTGTTACAGGCTGAAAAATTATCTGTGTTGAATAATGGTATGAGCAAATTTCACTCTATTTTCTTCGATCGCGGATTCTTGGAAATCTATTGTTATTCTATTGTTGTCACAGTTGCTGGTGTCCTTATGGGGGTTGATAGATTAATTTCCATTGCTATATTTTATCAATGAAAGAGGTTTTTAAAATTATAGTAGATTAAAATTCAATTTCATTTAAAGAGTTTTTTTCAATAAAGTAAATCTTTTGGATTGTTATTGAGAGTAGTTTTGCCCCACAAAATAATATTTTAGACTGTTGTCTATAAATAATAAAAATATGCAAAATAATATTTGATTTTTAGACCCCGAGAATGAGGCCAACACATGGATATTTCCTTTACTACAAATGGGTGATTTTAATATAACCCAGGACGAAGATATCACCTGCAATATTCTTACATCTGGACTAAAAGGCTCATATTTCCGGCTTGCTACTGGATATTTTAATTTAACTGAGAAGTATGAGAAAGTTTTATTAAAAGACTGCAAAGCAAACATTAGTTTACTTATGGCCCATCCAAATGTAAGTACTAAATAATATATTTATTACTATTTTCAGGAAATAAATCAATTTGTGAAAGCAGTATAAAAGTTAAAGTGTTTTTCGGTTTTAGGCTAATGGATTTTTGGGAGCTTCTGGTCCTGCAGGGGGAATCCCTTATGCATACTCACTCATAGCTAAAAAGTAAGTAAGTATTGTTTTTAAACCTAGAATTCATATTTGTCTAATTAATGTAGTATTAGACATAGCTTTGTTATTTTTAACAGTTTTGAATGCAGTATAATAATGATACCATAGTATGTTGCGTAATTTATTTACATTTTAAATATTAATGGCCCAAAATATTCCATTTTTGAAATTATTTTAAAGAAAAAATAATAATGTTATGGGTTCTATAGAACCCATAACATTACTATTTTTTCTTTATGGGTTCTATAGAGCCCATTAATGTGTTTTATAAAACACACTAAAATTAAACTAAAACTTTTTCGTTATTTTCAGATTTTGGCAAAAAGTTGTAGACTACAATCAAATAAGCAGAGTTAGAATATTGGAGTATGAAAGACCTGGATGGACTTTTCACGCAAAAGGACTATGGTAGGTACGCATAACTCTGCATCAAACATGTACTGTAAAATCATTTTGTTCAAATGATTTAGAAATAGCTTTTAATAATTGGCATGTTTTTTTTGTAACCCGAGTTGTACTATCAGTGAAATTGATTCATAGGCAGATGGCAGACCAGCGTATTTTGGTCGTGTTATGTCAAACCCAGCTTACAGCAGGGCTAAAATGGTCGCTTTGTTGAATCATGAGATGAATCATAATATGATTCATTTCTTTAATATCGCAAAATGCAACTCTGCTTGCAATTCATTTTTGTATTTTTGTACTGATTTGACATTTGTCAGTTTGACAGTTTGGACATTTATTTGCTGAATTGATTGAGAGGAATTGCTAAATATTATCGTTTTAGCCCCGCAGTGCTTCCAGAGTGATAATGCTCATAAATTTTCGCAATTTTTCGGCAACCGTCGTATTTCCCGAGCGTCGGAAGACGTCGCTGCAAGCGCTGTTTTAAACATAACTTTATGAAAAACACCGCTTTGCAGCGACATAGAGGCGCCTGACGTTGCTTGGACGTTACCATGGTAACGCAGCGACGGCTTCCCAGTGAGTTATAGCACTTATTGACGGACCGGCGCGGGCGACAGCGGACAGCCACCGGCTATATGATATTTACTTCTATTTCCTTTGAACAAGGTGCAAAATGCAAGTGCATTTTTTTGGGCTCTTACGTTTCATAGATTCGGGTGTTTTCGTGATTACGACAATTAGCGAAGATTTCTATGCGAATTATTAATTTGGGAGTACTGTACATAAAGTTGACATAATCCAAACCAACCAAATGACGTGATTCCGTCAACTGCATATGAATCAATTTCTTCGATGGTACACAATACCTAGTTTGATAAGTACAATTTTTTTCAGGTATTATCCACCAGGCAGCGAAGTGCCTTGGGCGTGTGTAGTGGGTTCCGCCAACTTGGGTGAACGTTCTGTCAGGCGAGATTTAGAAGCCCAGGCGGCGATATTCACTGAGTCTCCTGACTTACAGGTACTCCTAATTTTATTTTCTTTCAAAACCTCTAACCTCTGTAGTTAGTACTATTTTTGATAGTGGTACAATTTATGAATTACCCCTTTATTAACACGGCCTTTAACTATTTAAGGTCTGCTGTGTATATTTGCATGGTATAGGCAAAGAGAAGGGAATCTCCATGTAAATAGATCTTGAGAAACCTATACCAGTATGTCATGAACACCAAAAGAACGTTAAGAAGAACTTAAATTAAGTTAAGTAGAAGTTAAATTAAGGTTTATCATTTATGACGTATAAAAAAAACTACTGGCTAGATCTCGTTCAAACCAATTTTCGTTGGTAGTTTTTGTAGTAATGTACATCATATATTTTTTTTAGACTTATGAGCCCGTCCTCTCTTTTCTACTGCTCTCTTCACACTCACGCCCGTCTTTCATATGCCAGGTGAAAAAGGATGATTGCCAAGTTAGCGGGCAGATAGAGGTTTTCTGTTTTTAAAGGGTTTTTTTTTTATATTGAAGTGGTAAAAAGTAATTCCAACACTTTATAGACGACTTTCTCAACAGTACATTGTATTTTTTTCATACCGTTAAGACGTCCATAAAAAGGTGATATTCTAAACCTTTTACAGCAAAAATCACAAAACTGTCGCGGGTTTGAGTTGGATTATATAAAGATACTTAAAAAAATAAAAAATCTAGCTCCAACACTATATTATAATTGAAATGATCTTACATGTTGTGCATTAAAACTTATAGAAATACTGTATTTTAACTGTTAAATCACGTCTGTTAAATGAGCGAAATCGGCAAAATTTCGTATACGGACTCTTATCATGCTCCTACTTTAGAAGTTAGAAGGGGGGGGGGGGACACATTTTACCACTTTGGAAGAGTCTCTCTCGCAAACTATTCAGGTTAGAAAAAAATGATATTAGAAACCTTAATATGATATTTAAAGACCTATCTATAGATATCCCACACGCATAGGTTAGATGAAAAATTTTTTTTTTTGTTTCAGTTGTATCTATGGGGACCCCTAAAATTTTTAATATGTTTTCCATGTTTGTATCAAAATCTTAAAGCGGTATATAGACTACATTTACTTACCAAGTTTCAATAGTATAGCTCTTATAGTTTCGGAGAAAAGTGGCTGTGAGCTGAAAGCTGTGACATACGGACGGACAGACAGACAGACAGACAGACAGACATGACGAATCTATAAGAGTTCCGTTTTTGCCATTTGGCTACGGAACCCTAAAAATGTGACATTCCCTGTTCTTTGCCTGTACCCTTAATATTTTGTCATATTGTAGTACATAGTGATTGTATTCTCTTTGATATTGTATCTTTTCCAGACAAAGACAAGCAGACTATGTGTAATTCATAAAATATGTTTTATAATACCCTTTGGGTATGGACTTCTAAAGTATAAACTAATATTAGTTTGAGAAAAATATTGTAGAGTTTTACTTACTTTACTTTATGTATAATCTTCTATCATTATTATTTTGCAGAAAAAACTACACGAAGAATGTACAAAATTACACGATTACTCAACAGAGAGTATAGCGGACATACTACAAAGAAACATACCACTTTGGGTGCAAGCCACTGTTGGTGTGTTTCGGACATATTTCTAATAATTTTAAGAACCAGAAGAGAACCAGAGTAAGTACAAAAAGAGACAGTACGATCATACGAAGCTAAAAATGTTAAAACAGGAGCAAAAAAGAGGCATGTCAAAATAAAAGTTTCTATTGTTTTGTTGCATTTTCCAGAAGAAATGGAGTCACACAGGCTTAAATGCGACTAGTATTATATTGTAATAACATTTATAATAGTATTTAATTATGATTTTATCTAAGAAATGATGATTGTAAATTTATGTGAAAATTTACTAATTTTTACGCTTGTCACAAAGAATTTATTTAGAAATAATTTTGTTACAAAGTTAAACAATACATTCAAATATTTATTTATTTATTTTACACTCTATGTACAATGTACAATGGCGGACTTAATGCCATAGGGCATTTTCTACCAGTCAACCATTGGGTGATAGCAGAGACAATACTAAAAGGACAAACACAGGTGCTTTCTGTTTAGAGAAAAATACATGCTTTTTTTATTTCCAACCAAACAGGATTTTGTTTAAAACATAAATTAATAGTACGACTGTACTTGACAGTTGACTTCCGTTAAACTTCTACATTTATTAATTAAAATAGTTGAGCATTTTCACAAAATGTTGTATCCCCTCTGTTTGGTGTGTCCCCAGACTTTAGACATTGATTTAAGCTATTAATATTTATTGTCCGGAATTTTATACTGTTCTGGGTAATTATGTGATATTAATATTCAACTAAGTATATATTCAAATATTTCATAAATTTATGAATACATGCTGCATTTGCACCGAAATACTTCTGTGGGACCTCATAATTTCGACTGTCCCCACCCCGAAAAACCGATGAAATGCGTTATTTTAACCTAATTGGCTTATAACAGCTTCAAATTATATATTATATTTTTATTATGCCAAGAATTTACTTACTTGGAATATGCAAAATGAAGTCTATTTTAATATTCAAATAAATTTACAAATCCGATTTGAATTCGGTCCCCAGATTTTTAATATGCCTGACATGTTAATTATGTTACCAAAAATCTGAGAGAAAATAATCAAATATGTATAGATATTTTCTTTTAGTCCATTGAAATGTTACATATGTTTGCATTTATTAGAGGACGCAATTTTATTTTTGGACTATGTTTTGTCAATAGAAGCTTAACCTCAAGTTTGTGGGGTCGCCACTCATGTCCCCCGGCCGCCATCTTGAAAAAAGGGCTGACAACACTATTTTCGTGATAGCTCAGAAACTACACGTTTTACAAAAAAATTGTGAGAACATAATTTGTTGCAAATTATTTTGCCTACAAATATGTTTATATAACTTTTTACCAGCTTTACCTAATGTACAAAACCTACTAGGTCTCCATGACGCTCGAGTGACTACAAAAATAGCGCCCTCCCCTCCTCTACTATAAGTCTTGAGTACAGACTACAGAGTACAGACGGCACGTTTGACTTCCGTTAAACATCTATAATATTATTATAGTTCTGAGGTCCTACTTAGCTCAGTCAACAAAGTAATTGTAGAATGCGTGAGCGGGAACCTAAGCAATTTCTGCAGGAGCTTATTCAGGGTGGTTAAGGATGTCATATTGCTATACTGTGGTTAAAGCTCCATGGGTTAAGGTCAAAACATACTAAAAGTCCTGACGTCTAGGAGGTGAGCCGGAGGGAGAGGGGGGCGACAAAGGTCTACATTTTTTGTTTTTCGTCAATAGAGCATAAAATATAGCATAGTAGCAAAAAATATTCTATGACGTCCTAAAAGCTTATTAAATTCTCTATAAATTAGATTCTATACAGTTTTTACAAATTCTTATCCGTTTTCAAATGACACGCTCAGGAAAAGTAAAAATTAACAAAAGCTTTATTTTAAACTAGACGTACCGCGCGGCTTCTCCCGCGTAAATTAGATATTTCACAGACAAATTAGACCACCAAAATTTAGTCGATAGCCTTCCTCGATAAATGGGCTATCTAACAGTGAAAGAATTTTTCAAAACGGACTAGTAGTTGCTGAGATTAGCGCGTTCAAAAAAGCTCTTTCAAATAATTTCCCCCGTTTTTTCCACATTTTCCTCTATTTCTTCGCTCCTATTAGTACTATCGTAATTTATTAGTAATATCGGATCAGCAGTTCCTGAGATTAGCGCGTTCAAGCAAACAAACAAACAAATAAACTCTTCCGCTTTATAATATTAAGTATAGATATATTATGTAGGTATTCCTTTCTAATTTTGCAGCGACAAAATATTGTTCTTAGTAAAGCCTCAGATGCTGGTAAGTCGTCTATTGTTTTTGGCGTCAAGATAATACCTTCATTTTTCCGCCTGGAATTGCTTGAAATGAGCTGACCCCTCAAGAGCTCACTCTTAGGTAGCATATGCTTAGGATGCTTCTCATAAAATCAAAATCACCATATGTTTCCATATAAATTTCGAGGAGTTCCCTCGATTACTCATGGATCCCATCATCAGATCACCACTTTTGTGAACATGGTACCAAATTGGAGTGAAACCTAATACAACAAAACAAAAATTTCGAAAATCGGTTCACAAACGGCGGAGTAATCGTTGAACATACAAAAATAAAAAAAAATAATAATAAAAAAAAAAAATATCCACAGCCGAACATATAACCTCCTCGTTTTTTGGAAGTCGGTTAAAAACTTTTAACCATCACTGAACCAAAAAAAAAAATGTTTTTGGTAATTTCCATGAGGCACATAAAATGAAAGACAATAATATTGTAGTATCAATCACTTTTATTCTTATTTATTCTCATTTTCTTCATAAAATCACATAATTATTATTATTATTTCTTACTTTGATTCACACTTAAAATAATTTTAAAAATAAATTAATGAATACACTGGAATAATTTATACAAAAAAATCAGTCGGTTTTGTGACAATATTTGATTCGTACAATTAAAATCAACATTACAATAATAGGAATCAGGCACATATTATAATTATATTTACTAGTGAGTAGTAAAGTGTTGCCATACAAATTACAATGTACCCGCGGGTACCAACATTCAGTATTCACTTGGACGAATTAACCGACACCACGCGCTCGCATCTGCCGCTTATTTGGGAATTCCCGGGAAAAGCTGAGTGTTACCAGCACGACTTTTTTTCCATATTTTTGGCAGTAAGAAAATCTTATTTGTTGTAGTTCACATCAATTAAGTGGCAGATGCGTGATTTAAAATTTGAGCATAATCTTCAAATTGCCATTGAGCAATCGACGCAACATAGAAACGGTACAAAAAATCATAACATTTTTGAGAAAGGAAAGTTGCAAGGATGAAAAAATTGCCCTTAATCGTGGACGCCATTTTATTCTAATCTTTGGTGCGCTGGGCATAATTCTGGTCTTCAACTGAACACATATTCACAAAATACCTGATAGTTTTTATAAAACAATATTACCAATACACTGCCACTTGCCAGCTCTCAGTAAAAAAAAACTAATTTTCATGGAATTAGACACGGTATACGAAAATATTACATAGTTTTCAGTTGAGCCCAGAATTCAAAATATACTGTGTTGCGGTAACGCCTTTAACCTATTCTACGGACGCAGGTGTTAGGTACAAAAATAGTTTACCTATTATACAATTAACACTACTTAACAATTAAGTAAAGCGAGGGCTGTTTAGAGCAATAACAATGCAATGACAATCTCAACGGAATATTACAATCGTAATTCGAAATAACAGAGACTGTAAAACGTATTTTGGCGCGATGTTTCACAGATAATAAATCAGCAAAAAAATAAATGTCACATTGACGTAACATCGCGCCCAAACTAAAGCACACTTTCGTTTTGCAGGAACTAATGAAACCAAATACCATTAAACTCTGCTAATAAAGTCTTTCGTTACCGCACCGATTACTATACAGTTTAAGTTCCTGCGAAACGATGAGTACAATCCAAATTCGCCAACGGCTGTCAATTGCTTGCATATCATGCCATCAATTTCATAAATACGAAGAACGACAGGTACGACGATATTTTAAAATTCAACAGGCGTTGGTGATATTGGCAATAAGGGTAGCCAGTAGTGCAGTTCCAACCCTCCATTAATTCTACTTACGCGTATCACACTAAGGTAAATTGACTAGGCGTGTTGTGAGTCCGTCACGATGTTACAGTGACAGTCGCGAGCCGCGGCTTAGCGAGAATGCGCCAGGCATATTACAAACAAAACGCTAAGCCGCCACGAATGCGACAAATAATCAAGTCTTTGATTTCTTTACATATACTGGTGTCTTTTACAATATCAACTCGAATTGGTTTTAGGTTGTGATTCGTTGCAACGTTTGAAACAAAAACATTCGCAGACTAGTTAGTGTAAAAAAATATCCGAACATTCAAATAATGGAATTCACAGAAAAGATCGACTCATTTGAAAAATGGAACATTTCAAAATTAAATCGTACGACCGTAGACAATATCGAGTTGACGTAATACTGGCCAATCAGAAGCCGGCGTCGGGCGGCGGATCGGGCGGCATGTAGTGGAGCTCGTCGACGGGGCCGCTGAATATGTTGTAGAGCACCGCGAAGAGGGTGCACGCGGCGTAGGCGCCTAACGCTGCCCACCACAGCAGCCGCTCCCAGAGGCGCTGCTGCGCGTGCTTCAGCACGAGTAACCCTATGGTCAGCCCCGCCAGCGCACCGGCTACGTGCGCCGCGTACGATACGGGTGGTGCTTCCTGAAGACAAACAAAAGATATATTAAACTTCAAAGTAAAAATCGAGAGTCAATCACATATAAGTACAGTAGGTTTTACTGTCATTTCGCTTGGATTTTTTAATGCTTATTTCGTGTTGGATTTCAATGCAGCTTCCAGCGACGCAATTCAAGAATCAAGAGTGAGGTATCTTATAAATTATTGTGTAACACGCGCGAGATGACTGTGCACCCCGTCCCGTGACCTCATTACGGCGTTACCGTTTGCAAGAAATCCAGCGGGGGTACGTGTTGTAATTTGTAATCCATTGCACCTGCGAACAGCGAAGCTTGCACAATATCATTCCTAATTATAATTATTCTTCTTAGTCAATCACACCAAAACTCACCTTAGTATACCTCGCGTGCACCGCGAACCCAACGTCGCAACTCGCGACCGCCAACGCCGCAACCAATCGCACCGCGCCGTACCGCATCGCGTGGAAATTGAGCAGCGCGTTCGCGAGGTGAGCGGCGAGTAATGCGTATACGCCGCCCGACGCGCCAGCAAGACATACGTCGGGGTCGAGTACCGACGCCGCCAGGGAACCCCCGAGCACGCCCGCCGCGTACACCGCCCCGCACCGCGCCGCGCCGTGCACCATCTCCAGCGGTAAACCCACCTGCAACATGAACGAATTATGTATAAGTATATTAAAAACCTAACTACGAATACAAACCTAAAAAAGGACCTATTTAAAGAAAACCTATACAAGGTTTCATACATTGGTCAACACTCATTTGACTTGAAAATTACGCATAGCGGTTCCGAGCTCTGTTTGTTACGTGCCATTACGCACAGCCTTTTGCGGATGCTACCGCTTAGTTCTTGTAAATTGTAATAATACTTTAGAATGGATCGATCTCCTGGATTTACAACATGTATCGTTTATTGTAACATTTCTATGCGACACGTTTTGGACTATGATATTACAGAATGCGCCAGGATTGCCAAGATTGCGTACACCTCTACACCTCGCCAGCACGCTATCTACGTCAACCCTACGAAACCATAAACAAAACTGCCTCAGCCAAAGAGGTTGCTCAATGCTCAACTTACCGCCAACTGCACCAGCAGGTTAAATACCAGGTGTAGCCATCCAGCATGCACCACGCTGTACGTGAGGAAGCGCCACAGCTCGCGCCGCCGGTCCGGCCGGTACACGAGCGGCGAGTCCACCGGCACAGGCCCCGCCGCCGCCACGCCACCCCACGCGTACCACGCAAACACGCCCAGCTGGAATACCATACATAGACAATGTTATTGACCATAGACGAAAATATGTAAAAAAATTTAAGATGATTTATTATTACTGGCCAAAAATTACTAGGCAGACACACCCAGCGAAATTCTAATGATAGAGCAACACACCATTAGTCAGACAATTATGACCAATGTTATGAACCATAGACAATATACATAGTGCGAATTTTTTAAAAGGGTAGGCAAAATCCCGATGTATAGACTATAGAAGATAGTAAAAATGTTTAAGTGGTACGTTAACTATTACAGAGTTTGATCCTTTAAATATCCTTACTAGCTGACCCGACAACGTTGTTTTGCCATATAAACTAGCTAAAGGCCGAGCTTTGTGAGGGATCGCGTCGTCACACCTTGACTGACTGATGATAACACATCTACATATTATAATAAATAAAAATTATCAATAGGCGTTTTTCCGTAAAGTGTACCACGAAATGTACATGTTGTGGGATATACTGGGGATCGCTTCGTTCGCCCTGATTATTTTTAGTATCAATATAAAAAGTAGAAAAAAACCTATTCTCGAGCCTAACGAATGTACCTACTATCAGAGAAGTTGATTCCTATGCAGATGGCGGACCTAAGTAATTTGGTCGATCCGACCGATCACAATTATTCACAGCTAACATTGAATTGGCATAAGCCGATCACATGACGTAGGTCCGTCAACTGCCTAGGAATCAATTTCCTCGATGGTACATACAAAATTTCATTAAGGCGACGCCTTGATAATTTGACTGTAGCGATGCCGATTTTTCTCAGCAATGACTAAAGCTAAGAAACTAAAGTTCATTGTCAGTATTCATCATGTCTTTGTCTTTGAATTGCCCATAGCATAACACGATTGGACAACTTTTATAACACAGAATTATCAATCGAAAAGACCTCTGTAAAAAAAGGGATTCCTATTTTTCCAACAGAGGAGAGTGATTTAAGGTTCCAAAATTTGTACATAAATTGGTTGAAGCATACACTTTAATATGTGCATAGCTTATATGAAATGTATTTATGGTTTTTAAATTACGCGACAAAAACCATTTTGTTGCTTACGCCCTTTCCATTTTTTGCTGTTCCATTGCTTGTTTTCTATGAGAGGCCGGCCCGGCCTCTCATAGAAAACAAGCAATCTAAAACATATCCAACACGGTTTCTTACTTTAACGCGGCGTCACCTTAAAATCGGTCGAGTCGGTTTCGCGCACAAACACTGTGACACGAGAATTTTATACCATATTGCCTGTCCATATTTAAAGCGCCTTTTATTACTAGTAATTACAGGTCTACCAGAATCTGATGGCAATTTTTGACAGCAGATTTTCAAAAAATATCCTTGATCATTGGATAAATTTTCATGTTTCACACACAAAATAAGTCGCTAAAGGAATAAAAAAGGATGAAAATGTTTTATTCCTATTACCCCGGTATTGCTAGAGTCAATTTATTTTCTCACTTTTTGCCATCAGATTCTGGTAGACCTAAGGCAGACACACACTCAGCGAAATTCCATAGACCAACACACCATTTAATTATTAGACAATGATGAACGAATGAATTATGAACCATAGACCATTCACAATAATATACATAGTGCGAATTTTTTAAAAGGGTAGGCTAAATCCCGAAGTTTAAAAGATATCAAAAATATTTTAAAGGGAACGTTAAACTATCACAGAGTTTGATCCTTATTTATTAAAGTATCGAAATGTGCTTAATAATACAGGGTATTTTTCCAAAATTAGTTGCTTCTATTGCCTGTCCATATTTAAAGCGCCTAACAACCGTTTATTACTAGTATTAATAAATAGCGCTGCCGTGTGAAGCATGTGCCAGTTAGACACAATCAATAGCGTCGTGAGTCTTGACCACGGATGGAGAACTAAACGTAAATCGATATTCCAGCTATGTCGTGATTAGCTTCCGCTATTAATAGAATAATTATTCGTGGGCAAGGGACAGATGCTAAGCATGCTTTGTTATTTAAAACCGGAGCGGTTACAGAAACCTAACGGTGCCTTAGAAACTGAAGTCTAGAGATAAATGCAACTTTAGGGTCAGTACCAGCGTTGCCAGATTTTTTGTGCCAAGTCGGGACTTTGGAACTTTTTCAGAGAAAAAGCGGAATTCTTCAGTCAAAAGCAGGACAAAGTAGAAAGAGGTAAGTACCTATAAAATCAAAAGTTTTTTGAATTTTTATCTTTTTTTTGGCGTTAAAATAACGTTTTACGTGACAATAAATAGCTAAACAAGCCTAAAAAATCCACCCGTCTACCTCCCACACTCTTATCTTCATTAAGCACCTTTCCTTCTCAGCACGCTGCACGTACGTTCGGGCTTTCCCCGAAAAGCGGGACTAAGCCTGTCCCGCGCGGGACATTTAATTTTTATGAAAATACGGGACGTCTGGCAACGCTGGTACTCACCCAGACTCGATGAAACGTGGCATTTTTAAGAAGATTGTTGATGAAAATTTAACTTTATGCGCAAGACATGAAGATGTGATGAAGATGTTAATTTTCTAACAGGTCAAATTTTTAGCTGCATCGCACCGCCGGGTAGTTAGTGTAAACTAAACTAACGCTTATCATAATAGGAGTAAGAAGGCGAAAGGGCTTTCCATCTAATCTCTAAATTCTAAAACTAAGCGCGTGCAAAGTTATTCGTGAAGACCAAACAGTCAAATCCAAAAGCGGTAGATTTCTAATGTCACTTCGTATTAAAATATCATTCGCGTCGTGAGAAAGATAAAGAGCAAAAACATTGAGATTAATCGCCATTGTATCAGATGAAAGTTCGCTCGGAATCGATTTTCAACGAAACACCGTAGCTCGGATAAAATTGCATTCGAATAGTTGCGTTGCTCGAATGAAATTGCATCGATTTTACGCAGAGTTGCGTTTCTCGATTATCAATCCCGATTTTATGAATATTTGAGTTGCTCCAGATAGATAGATAGATAGATCGTTTATTTGCTTAGAATGCAGTAAAATAGCAACGATTTTGTACTTTGCGCATTATTCATTAGGGAAAACCGTTACGGTGTTATCAATGGGGCATAGTGCACCTACGTCCTACCTACGTTAGCGGTGAATCAATGGCTAACCACAGGGCTGCCAAAACAGATTAATCATAAATTATTAGCAAACGTATTCAATAAAGTGTGAGGTTCATTCAATGGCGCTAGCGACTCGTTACTCTTAATGTTAATTGGGTCTACGTGCGGAAGCTAGACAAAATTGTAATTATTATTTAGTTTGAAAAATAATATTTTACAAGTTTAATTGCGGAATATTTATTAGATTTATGTTATTGATATGACAACCAGGCGGTGTCGTGATATTTTATAATATCTGTCTTTTTCTTTCGTTCTTGTCTTTTATAATATGCACATATTTTTTATGGACCAAGCTAAATAGTAAATATACGCCGATGACATAATGCAATTAACCAATAATTAGTAGCCAATGGTCAAGCTAATTCAGAAGGTGAATAATTATTATTGATGATTGATGGCGCTAGCTCAAGCGTTTAACCCTCTAGCGCCGCGGTACTCCGAGTCGCGACGTAAAACAAGACGCGACGTACGGCACGCGTGCATTGTTACGATTCACGTAAACGCGCGGATGTGAAATCAGCAATTACACTTTTTAATTAACCGTAGTAACTGGAGCGGGGATCGAACAGTTGTGTAGAAAGTGATGCGCCAACATAACGGAAATATGAAACGTTATAAAAACGTTTGTTGCTCTATGTGACGGCTTATGTTACTGGTATAGAGTTTCCACATTTGAAAGGTTTTGAGTTAGACCTTTATAGGTAACTGTAAAGTGATAGATATTGGCTAAGAGTGGTCCGATTTAAGTAAAATTCAGGAGTCATATAGCAAATGGGTGATTTTGTGTGGCAATATAGGGGGAAAATTGACACTTACCTCTAATAATGTGACGAATATGATAAAGAGTGGGGGCGGGCAGCAGGTGTACCTCTCCTGGTAGTATTTGCGGTCCCTCTCCTCGGGCAGCACTTCCATCGCCACTAAGTGAACCATTCTGGAATAAAAAATATAGACCATAAATTACTAATGCCCGGTTTCTGTGGCTTTTTGACTCTAAAGCTTATTTATTCAACAGCGTTGTTGATCGGTTAGTATTTTGACGTTAGCCAATCTAAAAGGCTAGCCAAAGCACAAGCTGTAGCTACATATATCGACAACACACGACTCTTTAGTGAAGGTTTTTGTAGTTTTTAATACACCAGAGACGATAAATCCTAATTTAGCTCTAAACTTAAACTATCCTTGATGTACTTAATCCTTCAGGCCCCGCGCGAGCACCGGTGATCGCGACAACAATAGAATAGATACAATAGCAATTCCTGGAAATTCCGACTGAAGTATTAAATATCTTAAGATATACTTACTTTTTATATTAATTTAGCACTTAATTGCATAATATAAGTACTATAGCTAAAATGCGGATGTTATTTAGGAAGTTATTAGCACTTTACAAGATCTAAATAGCTTTGAGGGTTAACGATTACTATAATATCAATATTAATTCAAGCGTAATATTCGAAATACTTAATATTATATTTTTATGTATTTTGCCTTTATTATTACACTTGTAATTTAGTCCGAATAGACTGTTATTTCACTGTAATTTTGACTGAAGTTGCTTATGAATCTGACGTTAGTGTTGCAATGGCTGCTTGTTCACAAAACTTTTTGGTGCAATATAACGCAACGTTTGCAACACGTAGAATAACTGTAAATATTTAACTACATTGAGTTACTTATTAACATACTGTAATTTATTAAAACAACTACTTAAATATCTGTAGGAATACTTAATAGGGTTTTTATTAATTATTATTTATAAAGAAAATCCACCTATGACCTGTCAAACAGCACTGAAACATCAAACATAGAACAACATACTTCTGGAATAAAAGGACATAATATTCCTGAGCTTTCAATAGCTATTATTAAGAACTAAGATGGACGGAAATGTTACTTACTTGGCGAAAAATGTAGGGTCTTCTAGAAGCAGATGGAAATCGTTCTCAGAACTGACCTCGCGGTCTCTCTGGTGCACCGCGCATCTATAGCTGCGTGTTCGTTTGCCGCTCATCTGAAACAATCAAAATATTTTTATAGCTTTTATTGTTTAAGGGCAAGGCAAGCAGGATCAGCTACAGCCTATAGCGCCTGAAAATATAGACGCAATTGCTACACGAAAAAGTTTTGAGTCCTTCTTGTAGGAAAGATCCCTTACTTTACTTTATTTAACGAAGAACCAGCTAGAAGTTGTAATATCTATTTTCACAAATTATGTATTAGTATGTCATTTTGTATTTCAATTAATGTGAAAATAAAGAGTCTATTTATCTACTCACGTAACACATAATCTCTATTACTATTTATTAAAATTCCAGACAGTCTGAAACAGCCGCGAATTCGTGATATCGCCGTCATAAATAAGGTGTATCAGTAAAAATTGCGTGTATTAACATAAACAGTGCCGTCTGAGCTGGTTTACGGCCGCGAGGGTGGATTAATGTGTCGCGCCTTCGCTGGCGAGCTTCCAGCAGGGTTGAAAATGCCTAAAGTGGTGAGTATTGAGATTCATCATCATTATCATAATCAGCCTATTGCCGTCTACTGTTGAACGTAAGCCTCTCCTAATGAGCGCCAACCATCCCATCGGGCAGCCCTCATCCATCCGCTGCCAGCATGTAGATTAGTGCCTTGTAATAGCATGACATGCTATTACAAGGCACTAATCTACATAATCAGCCTATTGCCGTCTACTGTTGAACGTAAGCCTCTCCTAATGAGCGCCAACCATCCCATTGGGCAGCCCTCATCCATCCGCTGCCAGCATGTAGATTAGTGCCTTGTAATAGCATGACATGCTATTACAAGGCACTAAATTGTTTCAATTGTAAAATATTAAAATGTTAGCACATTGTGATTTGCGATGAATAGTTGCGTTTGGTGTGGTCTATTATTAATTTTATCAAAAATTTATGTTAGCCCAGCAATATATAAATATATCATATTGTTTTTAGGTTATAAACTGTATATAATATATTCTGGTAAATTTCATACATTACAATTTACAACTCACATGATCTAGCACAGATATGAGGCAATTTTAAAAGAAAAACTCTACACACACAATATACACACTTGGTAAATGTTGAAACATTATTTTCTTACAAGAAATATTTAATTTCTTACAATTTAAAGCAAAATGTTATTAAATTACCGCCTTTACTTTTACTATTATGTAAGTCACTTATTAGCGATTATTTTTACTCATTGAATTAAACACCAATGTTAAAAAAATAACCCTTTAATTTTTTTCCAGTTTTCCAGCTAGTGGCAGCCCTAGCTCTATCGACCAGTTGGCCACCACCCCCGAGACACATCAATACGTGTTGGACACTTTTTGAGGTTATTCGAGGTTAGCGCGGCCCTAGCCGTTATATTGTGCCTAAATTAAATTAGGTCTTTCGTGTTCTAGATTTTTGTAGTCTATAATAACCTTTGTTGAATTTTATAAGGTGAAATGTAATTTTATTTTGCAACCTAAATCAAGTGAACCTAACTGAATAGTGGTGTTATATTAATGAATTTAATGAATTACCTGCATGTCACATGACGTGACATGCAGGTGATGCAGGTAACTACTTTATATGTATTTAAGAGGTATAAAGAGAGATATTTTTTAATCCTTCGATCGTGGATTCTTGGAAATCTATTGTTCTCGCGGCCACATGTGGCCGCTGCCTGCTTGGGTGTTGAAGCGTTAAAATAAGTTTTTAGGTGCAAAGAAAAGGTCATTTCGTCATTAGCATGAATGTGTTACTGCAAGCTTAACACGTACCTATATTTTACGAACTTATTACATCAGCGCGTCGAAAAGCAAGTTCGCCCTAATAACAGCAGGTATAGTGCGTGCACCGGCGTGGGTGTTTGGGTTAAATCGAGATAGACTGTATCTCGTATTGTCCCCGAGTCGTTCAACCCGTTTCCCACGGGCCACGAGTCCAATGCCAACACCCAAATAGACTAGACGCGCCGCAGACACTAAATCCAGACACTGCATCGCGACAATCGCATTTTTAAATTGCGAACTTTCTTTCGGCTAATATTATCTGTAACTAGCGCGGCCTGAAATTTTGGAGAGTTTTTTCGATGGATGTCATGTCCCCTGTAAGCCCCCTCGGAACCGTGCATAGTCATGAACTTGGCCAATTTGCGAATAGCAGCAGTTCCTATCATCAAGGATAAGCTATAATAGCTGTAGCCTTAATATGTAGATTGTAGTCTATAGTACTCTATAGTTGCTGAATTACAAATAATCAAAGCCCGGAAGGACGGACGGACAGTCTCCGACGATATGACTAAGTCTTGTCCTTGTTTTTTCCTTAGAGAAAGCTTATGTTTGATATAAGATTTATGGCTAGGTTTTAGGATTTGCGCGGGGTTGGCGCTAGTGGGCGCCGGTGGGCGCGGCGTGGGCGCCGTTGAGTCACGATCACGTAGCCGGAACCACTAAGCCACTAGCCACTATTGGCGTCCCATCAAACGTGAGCCTACGCCACGCACATTTCAATGGCCCATAACATATTCATATAAAGGCGACACGCATAATAATTATGTCATTCAAATATTTCTGTCCATTAATGAAATATCAATGGTCCAACAATGGTCGGTTGTGAGCTGGTACGGCGACACTATACTGCAGAGGAGCGATACAGTCGCCGCCAGGCGCCAACGAATACGGAATACTATACTCAGTCGCCGCACTACGCGGGCAGAAGCGCCACAAAACGTCAGTTCTAACTTCTATGTGACGTGAAGTGCAAGCATTAATTTAAAGCTGGTGTACACTGTCCGCAGCGGTATGCACGGCTGACGGTGCGCAGTGCGGCGCAGGTGCGGCAAAACAGAAAATATATTTTTTTTCTCTAATATTATTTTATATTTACTTACTGCTTGTACAGTAACATCGTACAGTAAGCATTTTACTACGAATACCGTAAGTAATAACTGACAAAGTTTATCGCAAATTCGCAATCAGTTGAACGGTGCGGCCAGATCCCAGACGCAATTTTCAACGCACCTCAATGACAAATGATCGCATAGCGGTAGGCAGGGTTGCCAGGTGGCGATCTTAAATTCTCCTATCAGCCTTGCCAAAATCCCTCATTTCGGGAAAAAATCTTGTACTTAAGGGATAAAAAGAAATATGTATAAAAGCCAACGTTAGATATTTCTTTTTATGATTTAAGTACAAGATATTGTATTAGTAATTTTGTAGGTCTGTAATGTAAATTCGTTTGGATGTAACTAAAATAATGATTTTTAAGTGTTTAATAATAAAATATTATGAGGTACATCTTCTATTATAATGTACGAGGACTCATTGGATAGACTGGAGTACATTTGGGTAAGGGAATTTCCTCCATACTTTGATTTAAAAACCTTATGTAGTAATTTTCAAACTATTTCTTGGATATTTGTCATCTAATTACGACCATTCGAGATGTGTGTATTCGATCGTTTAAAGAAATTTTATTTTTTTAGTATTGTGATAATATGAATAAGACCATTAAGAACTCATACAAATGTGCGACATATTATTTTAACTAACTCCGCTGGCTCAGCGACCCAAAGTAGATCTTGGCCTCCGAAATGAGCTTCCGCTATTGGGCCCTGTCCTGCGCTACCTCTTGCCAGTTACTGACTTGAAAGTCACGCAGGTCAGCCTCAACAGCATCTTTCCAGCGATACCTGGGGACTCCAACAGGACGACGTCCTGTTGGACGGCCTTGAATTTTTTATTCTGTATTTGCCGACGACATATTTTATATTATGTATTTGCCTCGTGTCTCGTTCAGAGACTGCAGAATCCTGTATTTGTACGAGTTTTATTATATGACTGGCAACCCTGGCGGAAGGGTGCAATGGTATTTCTGGAGCACGGATTTTTCCCGTTTTACAATAATAGTCGTAGCCCGTAGGCAAGTATACAGTATTATGCTAGACGCTAGACTATGAAGCATTTATTTAAAAGAATATGTAATTGTATCAGCTCTTGCCATTTGGTATCACTGAATTCATATCATAACATTAAATAACACAAAAGAATTACAGATATTTAATATGTTACTTTTATGGGTGTCATAATATTATATATTTTTAGATATAATTTATACAATAGTATGAATGTAGGACTTTAATATGGTTTCTTGCGTAGGCGAACCCAGACAATATTAACATAGTCTTATGAATGGAGATGTAATTGATTGATCTTTTAGTTCATTCACTCTTACATTCATAAGTTTACTCATCCGGTTGATGATTTTTTGTTTTTGTGAAATTTCCTGTTGCAACCGCAAATTTTTCTTGTAGCAACAATTATTGTACTGGATCGCCGGCGTTAATTAAGCTATTTGGAGTAACATTGCTTTTGTGTTTTCGTTTTAATGACTATGTAATGTGGGATTATCAACTTTAATAGTCTTTTGTTATACTAAAATAGCAGCTTGCTATCTTTTGATGTAATTGGTTACTTGAGACCCGTGAAATAAGAAATTAATTGGCAGAAAATATTTATATCTATGTTATAATTTTTTTAATTAGCACTTATAAGAAAACAAGTTAATACCATATTTTGTTTCCCTATTAGTCAAACACTGATGACGCCCACAACTCCGTTGCGGCAAAATTCGTTCATCGCGCGGAAATTTTACTCTCGGGACTCTATCTCCATACCAAACATCAAAATCGGTTCAGCGGTTTAAGCGTGAAGAGGTAACAGACAGACAGACGCACTTTTGCATTTATTTTATTAGTATGGATATTGTAATAGTTTTGCTGTAGAAACTGGAATCAACCTACTTCTTAAATTAAATATTGATTGAGAAAATTTGTAACCGCAACTTTTCACGGAAACCAGTTGACCGTTGACCCGGTCAGTTCGGTTATTATTTTACGGTTGATAATTAAACGGTTAAAAGCCGAGGATACACTATTGTAGGCACGTGACCTGGGAGCGTTCCCACGCGGCCACCTCCACACCATTATGTTCTAATCTCAGTCTTTGCATTGCGATACCGTGAAAGTATGTTACATTTTCCTAGCGGGAAGCTAATGAATTGCAGAATTAAGACAATAGTCTTTAAACTAACGTTTTAGAACTTTTTCAGAGGTTGCCAGATTAAAACCTTCGCATGCATTTCCAGGGCTGCCAAGTGTCAGGTTTTATAAAAAGTATAGAGCTCGGTAGTTTATGACTCCTCGACTTTTTAATCATCATTATTAGTCTATTGCCATGTTTAATTTAACCTTAATCGATAAGATTTTAGACCAGGGGTCACCAATTAGTTTCGCTCGGGGTCCATTTTAAGAAATGAAATGACCTCGCGGTCCGCATATTTTATAAAAAAAAACACGAATCAAGGTAATTACGGAAATAACAAAGGTATTTATTTACATATCAATGAGAAAAGTGTCAATTTTTTGCTTGTTTGAAGTGAAATTGGTGCAAGCTATTGACATTAAATCTTGGAGATGTTCATCAGTAAGTTGAGCCCAAAATTTATTTTTAACGAAGTTCATCTTCGAAAATACTTGGTCGGTGATCCGGTCTGTGGTCCGCACACAATGGGTCGGCGGTCCGGATGCGGACCGCGGTCCGCCATTTGGTGACCCCGGTTTTAGACCAATAAGAAATATTCGTTCTAATTTTATAGTGCCAGATATAAATATTTTAAAAACCATCATACCATAATAATATGACAATAATTTATATCATATAAACCATATCATATAAATATATCATATAAAGTCATAACCATATTTTGTCCTGTTATTACATTACAATTAGGTAGTTATACAAATCAGAGTCAGGAGACTTAGGTAGGTATTTTTGCAGACAACTTTCCGCCATTGATTATTGAGCCTGTCGCGACATGTTTGTGCAAATCTGTTACGATCATATTTTATAGAGGCCAGTAGGGTTAAAGTTTTCTTAATCCAAATTCAACTTACTTAATAGATATTATCTTCATTCAGTGATTCTTATAATATTTGTAAGTGTTGCGTGTTTTATTATAAAAACTAACACAATAGCTACACATTTCTATTTTTTTACACTTTGATCAAGTTGAATACTGCCAGCCTTCTTACATAATTTAGGTTACCTTGTAGAATTTTAGTGACCGCTTTATTGATTTCGTGTTAAATTATTCGATAAGACCTTGTAGTTAGCTAGTTTCCGGTTACAGATATTATTTTTTAATATAAAATAAAGCAATTAAGTAGGTATGAATGTATGTAGTTGTTTCAATTGTTATTTTACAGGGTTGCGACTTGTGAATTTACAACTTCG
The DNA here is from genome assembly GCA_905333045.1 of Lysandra bellargus. NCBI lineage: Eukaryota > Metazoa > Arthropoda > Insecta > Lepidoptera > Lycaenidae > Lysandra > Lysandra bellargus. Next base: position 7,076,258 of record HG995330.1, read on the forward strand.
GATTGTATTTTGCTAAATATGGTACTCAAGTAGTGTGACCGTAGTCTTTATATATTAAATTTCATCCAAATCGGTTTAGAAATCAGAGATTTAAGCGTTAAGAGATGACAGTCATACACTTTCCGTATTATAATATTAGTGCAGAATACAGATTTCAGATATAGAAAATTATATATTGCTTGAATTTTTATTTAAAAAATTGACGGAAACTAGAGAACTGAAACTCGCTATCTAGATTTTCAGATATTTTTGAGAAATTAAACCGTATTATTGACATCACTTAATTGTGTGTTCAATTTTAAAATCCTAAAAACAGAAAATTGAATCAGATGTCATATTATGTTTATGTATTTTTTTTTTGTTTTTAATGTGATAATATGAGTTACATTATTTTCGCCACATAAATAGATAATATTATGTTCCCTGGACCATTTTGCTCCTTATGATATTATAGGAATTTATATAAAATTATGCAACACAAAAGTGCCATCCCTAGGGATACTAGTACTAGTACAATAACTAAAATTTAAAAAAAAAATACAGGTTACTAAATTATTACAATAAAGTGGATTGAACTAAAATCTAACAAATAAGAATAACATTACATTGCATTAGAAAAATGATATTTTAGAATTAAATATTCGAGAGAAACATCGGTAATGTAGTCTAAGCTTTATTTTAATCTTTTTGAAAGAAGGTGGAAAACAAAATACAGCTGACATTTTTTTTGTTTAGTTTTAATTTGATGCAAGCAATTTAATCGTTTTATTTTATCTATTACGAAAATAAATAATGTTCGTTGTTTAGGGTTATATACCTAAAAGATAATATCACACGAATTACGAATATTAAGTTTCATGAAAATAATACTTTGTAACTGAAACCCAGGATTTCCTAAGATGGGCTCAAATTAAAGTTACAAGTAACAAAGTGTTATATTATTTTTTTAGAATTTTAGTAAACACAATACAATTATCGAAATTTTTACTAAGTTGACGTAAAAAATAAACAAGCAAAGATTTCCACACTTACCCATTTTTACAATTATTATGAAATGTCACTTCAGTATAACATAATATTCACAACACGTGTAATGTCACAGTTAAAACGAGGTAGATAAAATAAAACGTAATAAATAATTTCTAAAGTTCGTACACGATTACGCGAAACCAATACGCTGGCTAAAAGCGGAACCGACACAACCTCCCTCGCCGAGCGTTCCGCGCAGACTGATTCGATTCGAGATCGAGACGCGAGAAATGAGAATCGAATTCGAATTTCGAGTTCGTCTACACTACTCACTCGTTCACGCCTGCTGGCGCTGCGCTGGGTTTTTTTTCGGAACATAAACTTTTTTCTCACCCCGCGGTGCAGTGGTACGTGTGTAGATATTTGAGAGGGTAGTTCCGTTTCCGAGCGTGCGTTATTTTTTCCATCTACCTTTATTGAATCTAGTCGATTGTTCGTCGTTTCACTCTTGCATACTGTGCAGGGTCATACTCATACCTAGCACGTCTTGTAGATTTTAATATTATTGTTGAATATGTACATAATTACAATTAAGTACTTATTTTAAAGGTGTATTACTTGTTATACTTAAATTATAACGTTGTGAATAATCATAAGTTATACGTTTTAAAATTATTTTTTATTGGTTTAGATAACTTTTTTAGGTGATCTATCTCTGGTTTTGCCCTACTAGAGATAGGAATAGCTCTCATTAGACATTAAAGACATATATTTTATGTCAATTCAATGTTAGCTGCGATCGGTCGTATGTCAAACCAGAGATAGATTGAATATTGGGAACGGTCGTAAGACTCCAGTGCACCAATTTCAGACACAATTTGCACATCGTGCTCTATGTCAGCGGATACAGATGGATGGACAGATGGATCAGATTGACGAAAATTTGATCGTGTACGCCACGGATTGATGGATTGATCCATAGTGATTATATTCTCTTTGGATTGATCGTATTTTTAATATGAACTTTTTATAACCGTCATTAATATTCCGTCAGGCGTCAATCAGATTGATGGATCAGATTCTTAGATTGATGAGAATTTGATCGTGTAGCCTGTGACTATTTCCCAATGGGTTCTTATTTACTTCCTGACACAGAAGCAATTTACCTATATTTTCTCTTGGGACTAGGGTAAAGTAAAGAGAACTGAGAAGTGCCAGCTCTTTACCCTAGAGAGCGATTGGGGGCAACTTGGCAAGTAGCGATAACGATAATTTTTCAGTTTCTAACAATATAAGTTATTGCGGTATACTCTTTTTTTAGGGTTCCGTACCCAAAGGGTAAAAACGGGACCCTATTACTAAGGCTTCGATGTCTGTCTGACCGTCTGTCTGTCTCCAGGCTGTATCTTAAGAACGGCTACAGCAAGATTTCTGAAATTTGTACACACAGATTGTGTATATCTGTTACCGCTATATCAACAATTAATACTTACTAAAAACAAAATAAATTAAATATTTGAGGGGGACTCCCATATAACAAACGTATTTTTTTTGGTATTTTTTGCTTGATATCAATACTGGCAATAGGTAGACACTTGAAATGCTCACAAAATTCTTAGTTGTATTTATAATTTAATAATTAATTAATAATAATATTTGAATAAAATAAATAAGGGGGGCTCCCAAGTCCCATACAAAAACGCATTTTTTAGCTATTTAACCTATTTTTGCTCTATAATGGTACGGAGTCCTTCGTGCGCGAGTCCAACTCACACTTGGCACATTTTTTTTAATTTTATTAAAAAATTGACTCTCACTAAAAATCGGCTGCACTTAATCATGCAATTTTAATTTTAATCACTTAATGCTTAAAAATCAGAACTAAGTACATAATATTTAGGTTCTACTCGTATACAAAAGTCAACACGTGTTTCGACTTATCTATTATAGGCTGTAGGTTGTAGCCTATAGCCTATAGATACAATAGAACAATGATTATTATTTTGTCCCATTAGGTATTATTTAGTTCACCTAATAACGAAGCATATGGTCGCAAGTCGAGGTAAAACAATTACCGCGCATCTGTTTCGACTTATAGGCAGTTTTCTGTAAATAGCAACAAAGCTATTTAATTTTCACCCGCGTACCTGCAATAAAACATCTGGCGTATTATACAAATATGCGAACTAGTGTCCTGTTTGAGTCGCAGGCACCGCTTTTTTTAAGTGGGCTGCCCTTAAATTCGGTAGATAAGACTCACTTCTTTTATGATACATATACTTAAGCCCGTCACAGACTTAGCTATAATATATATTAATATTTTTATAGCTAGGCCTATTACTATATATTTTCTATACTAATTCTCGCGTGAACGCACACTCAGCTATAATATATATTTCTGTGACATGTGGATTTAGTGTAGAAAAAAATAATATTAATATGCCTAGTTATAAATATATTAATATATATTATAGCTTAGTCTGTGACGGGCTTTAATATGACGTAATGTATATGTTACTGTAAAATCTCGAACTGCAGTGAATCCTAAGATTTTCTAGTAAAACCTAAGATCTACCAATCCCTAATGGTAAATGTCCGAAAAGGTTTGCGATACAAACCTTTACCACCATATAGTTGGTAAATCTTAGGATTTACAATAATGACATGGTATATGTTGAAAAAAAACGGCCAAGTGAAAGTCGGACTCGCGCACGAAGGGTTCCGTACTGTTATAGAGCATAAACATTAAATCTTTATTTTATTTTAATATTATTATAAATTATTAATGTGGTATTAACCGTGGGAGAGCCATGCTTCGGCACGAATGGGCTGGCTCGACCAGAGAAATACCACGGACTCACAGAAAACCGGCGTGAAACAGTTGTGCTGTGTTTCGCCGAGTGAGTGAGTTTACCGGAGGCCCAATCCCCCTACCCTATTCCCTTCCCTATCCACCCTTACCCCTATTTCCTCTTAAAGGCCGACAGACCTGCTGCAGCTCTTCTGAAGTTGCGAGTGTCCATGGGCACCGGTTGTTTTCCATCAAGTGAAATATTTTGTTTTAGGTACATACCTTACCTATTAATTAATCACATATTTTGATTGCCTTTTTACTTTTTTTAAAACCAAATATAAGAAGAATACTGATTGAATTATAGTAGCTTAGGTAAGCATTATGTTAACTATATGTACCTACCTGTTTTGTCTTATAGTTTATTAAGGCATTGTTTTATTTCTAAAACCCACATTTACCAGTTGACAGTAGTAAAACCTAGCATATACCGAATTTTAATGGTAAATGTTCGAAAAAATCGTCGTATTATTAGAAATACTTACATTTACCAACTCGTGTCGGTAAATCCTAAGATTGACACTTAAATCTAAAGATTTACCGAAGTTCGAGCTTTTACAGTAACATATACAGCGTGTCCAGTAAATAGTGCGACATACTGCAGGGGGTGATAGCTGGGATAATTACCTACCAAAAAAACACAATTTATGTTCAGCAAAATGTTACGGATTTGAAGTTATACAACATTTAAAAAAATCGATAAATCTCTACCTTGAGACAGATTTATTAGCATATCGCTAAGAAAAAATTTTTTTACGTCAAATTATTCCTGAATAGTTAGTCTACTTATTGATAAGTCGTTTTTAATCAAAAACATTAATTTTTTAAGATATACTATTTTATTGTTTTAATTTTCGCAGAATTATTTGAGTTGATTTTAAAAAGGTACAATACTAGTGGATATTCATTTTTAAATTATCAAAAATATTTATTTAAAATAAATATTTTTAATGATCCCAGCTATCACCCCCTGCAGTATGTCGCACTATTTACTGGACACGCTGTATATCTGAATTTGAAACTTTATAAAATTATGATGAATCTAAAAGTATTATGATAAATTAAAATCATTTCCCTTTTGGTTTCGCCGAAGTCGAGTAAAATTATTGCTATGTCCCTTTATCCCTATATCTACATTACTTAGATATCCCTTTATAGTTTATTAAAATTGTATCGTAAAAGTAACGTAATAAAAACTGTCTAATGCTTTTCTCTTCTTATAGTAGGTAGTTCTTGTTAGTAAAGAATACCAGATAGGATCGAATAGGTATAGGTTAATCGATGATACTTATACCACACAACGACAGAATATTATGTACTTACATAATATTATATTAATGACCTGTTTCACCGCTTCCTGATAAGGCTATCCACCACTTAACTTGATAGATGGAGTATGGAGAATCTGTCAAATAAGCCTATCCGGCACCTTATCAGGAAGCGGTGAAACAGGCCCTAAGTGAGTCAAGTCGAACATAAAAACGATCGATAAAACAACAGTTCGCTAATTTAATGTAAATACGAAACACCATATGGGTAGTTTCGATCCCCAAAGACATTTCACGGTTAGTTACCGACAAAGGCCGCAGGTGGACAGCAGAAGGTTAATTCGCCCAATATTTATTCGCAACATGGCGCCCACAAATCGTACGTCATTACAAACGTCATTCCCAGCGGTGCCTGCACTAATGACGTGACGTGTGAAGTGCATTAGGAGAACATTTGGGCGCTTTTTATTATGACTTTTTTGCGTATATATTGTAGCGATCTAATGGATAAAACCATCTGTCGTTTCAGTATAATGCACAGAAGGAGAATTCAGAATAGTGCGAAATGGTATGAAGGTTTTTACTGTCTAGATCACACGATACGATATCGGATTTCATGCCATTGCGATATTATAAGCTCATCCAGCTTATATGAGTTATATATCGCATCGCACACGGTGTAAACGCTCTTAAAGGGCCCATTCACGGCAGTCCGCCGTGCAGGACTGCAAATGGACATAGCTCACTGATTGGTTCACACTCGGTGTTGCCGGTCGTGTGAACCAATGAGTGAGTTATGTCCATTTGCAGTCCTGCACGGCGGACTGCCGTGAATGGGCCCTTTTAGCTATGACTAATATGACATTTATCATCATCAATCATCATCATCACCATCAGCCTATCGCCTTCCACTGTTGAACGTGGTTTATCTATGCCCATCTTGGGCAGCCATCTTCCGAATTTAATGTTTTATACCAGCCCAGGTGTAAGTAACATTGGCGCTTTGTTGGTACACGATAATGTCTTCGAATAAAATACCAGGAAGTACACAAAACAATTTTCCACCGCTTCGTGGTAGAAGTGCGACGAATCGATGCAAATTAAATTGTTTAAACTATAACACGGTTTGTTACAAAAATGATAAACCCGTGATCCGTGAATAATAGATGTAATTTCGCCATTATTCGTGTCTACAATCTGTTTATAACAATAAGTCCAAATAAAGCAAACAATGCTTATTTGCCAATTGTTAAAAGCTTCATGATGGCTTACCATGATTGCGCATGACGACGACTCCACTCTATAACTATAAGTTCTTCTTCGCCTGTACTGTACAGGCTGTAACAAAACTAAGTGATAATACTTTAGGGCAGTTTAGGGTGTGTTTGTGTTCCTTGTAGAGTTCACTGTGAAAGCAATGTGAAAGTATCAGCGCTGAAAGACCATTTTTTTTCACTTTTGTAATGGGCAAGTGCCCCAGCGTCACGAGTTTCCTCATACAAAGGTGAAAAAATGTTGGTCTTTCAGCGCTGCTGCCTGCTACTCTCACAGTGCAAGGAGCGCGTACACACCCTAAAGTTTTATCACTTAGTTTTGTTACGCCCTGTATACTTTGTCTATCATGAGCCTACGACAAAATTGGAGAGGTTACATTTTTAGTAAGTATGTAGTAACTATGTAGCAGTCTAAGGTAATGTAGAACAAGGTGGCCATTTTATTCATAATCATATAAGTAATCAGTCAAATCACGCAACATATTAAAAATATTATGTTAGCTACACAAAACAATTATTATTTTATTTTACATGCTTTTATGCTACTTTACACAAACATTATAAACGGCACGATTAAAGCAATCGCGCAAACACAGTTAAAATATCGACTGCAGTTACGAGCAGTTGTTAATATTAAACGTATCATTAACGTTAATTTTACCGTTTTAAAATACTTTAAACTGTTTCACTAACGACCGCGGCATATGCCACATGTATGCCACCACGTCCGCTGCGCTATCAAAATTTTGTTAATTTACTATAATAAGCAAGTCATTCCCCTAGTAAATGCATTTAGGGTAAAGTTCCCACTCTTTTCTATGTTCAAGGTAAGTTAAGTATTAAGTTGCTTAAATACCACTTTTTGACTTTTATCTTAAACCGCATCCTAACATTAGGTGTCCTCTAGTTGTTAGCTAGCTTGGCCATAGGAACTTAGGTACCTTTTTTTTATTAAATAAGGGGGCATACGAGCAAACGGGTCACCTGATGGTAAGCAACTACCGTCGCCCATGGACACTCGCAACATTAGAAGAGTTGCAGGTGCGTTGCCGGCCTTAAATGTACCTATGTCCCTATGGCTCTAGCCTCTAGGTTTTAAGTGACACAAAAGCGTTTTTGTCTTGGACGATACTTACAATTTATTTCTAAGAGACCACAAGGAATACTTTATTCGTAGTTAGGGGTGGTTGGTAGAAACGGTCGGTAGCGCAATAAAATAAAGCAATCGTAGGCAACAATAATTAATTATTATTACAAGAGGTAAGATCCGAAAGCTAATTTACGTGCAAAACTAAATAATATAATTTGGGTAATATTATTAAATTATAATTTAGGGATAAATAATAATGGTTTATATTAAATCGTTTTTTAAGAGGCCTCGTAGCATGTAGTGGGCTGGTCTTATAATTTGGACATGTCGGTTGGCGTCGGCTCTTTTGTGCTTGATTTAGTATTGCACACAAATTGGAGCTTAGTCAGATGGCGATTTGCAGCCTCATTTTTAGAAAAAAAAAAGTAAAAATTTCGTGCGCAATTTAAATTTTTGCTAACTTTTTTATTTGCCTACTAAAGTAAGTACATAAGTCACGGTCCAGCCTACAATCAACGATGTCAATACGTTTTATACAGATTATAATTCTATGCCTACAATAAGTAATTGATCTCGACATGATCTTGACCATTTTTAGAGTCAACCGTGACAATAATAATAAATAATCATTTTTTATAGTCCGATTAACGAATGACTCAAAAGAGGGTATAGAGTGCGTGAGCGGGAACCTAAGCAATTTCTGCAGAAACATATTCTATGACGACATTAAAGCTTATTAAATTCTCTATAAATTAGATTCTATACAGTTTTTCCAAATTCTTATCCGTTTTCGAACTACACGCTCAGGAATAGTAAAAATAAACAAAAGCTTTATTCTAAACTAGACGCACTGCGCGGCTTCGTCCGCGTAAATTAGATATTTCACAGACAAATTAGTCCACGAAAAATATAGCCTAAATTCCTAGATAAATGGGCTATCTAACACTGAAAGAATTTTTCAAATCGGACCACTAGTTTCTGAGATCAGCGCGTTCAAAAAAGCTCTTTCAAATAATTTCCCCGTTTTTTCACATATTCCTCTATTTCTTCGCTCCTATTAGTACTATCGTAATAAAATGTAGCTTGTAAACTTTCTCGATAAATGGGCTATCTAACATTGAAAGAATCAACAGACATACTTTTTACATTTATAACGTGTCAACTGTCATACTAATCGCATACGAGTTACGCTTACGACGTTGTTAGGTTCATAATGTCAGAAGTGTCAAATATTGGTAGAGATCAACTACGATAACATGGCGCGCCCCTCCAAAATTCAAAACGTTTGAAGTGCGTTGTCAAAACGACTTGAAGTGCGTTGTCTTGCGCAGTAGTAGGCTAGTTATGATTAGTTGACCAACAAAACTGTAATATTACGTGTAGTGTGATTGGTTGAATATTTACTACATGCAAACTCTTTCATAAGGATGTGACTACACACATTGAAACAGTAATTTGGAGGGGCGCGCCATGTTATCGTAGTTGATCTCTATTGTGATTGATAAAGTGACAAAATGAGGCGGTCAAGGTTACGACCTAAAAATGACGAATCGTTCAATCGTTCACCAATCACCGTTTATTTTTATTTCAGGCTTACTAATCGCTGCATCTTTAGTGAATCATAATACCTGATTTCATCACACGTAGAAATCTACGTGTATTGGTAATACGTTTAGTAGGTTACGGATACAATAATCTAACTCCTGTTATGTGGGAGTATAATACTTTTTTCCACGCGATATTTGATAGTTTTTAAAAGCTATATGCGTTCCCATTTTTAACCCCCGACAAAAAAGAGGGGTGTTATAAGTTTGACGTGTCTGTCTGTCTGTCTGTCTGTCTGTGGTGGTCAAGGTAGGGGTGGTTGGTAGAAACGGTCGGTAGCGCAATAAAATAAAGCAATCGTAGGCAACAATAATTAATTATTATTACAAGAGGTAAGATCCGAAAGCTAATTTACGTGCAAAACTAAATAATATAATTTGGGTAATATTATTAAATTATAATTTAGGGATAAATAATAATGGTTTATATTAAATCGTTTTTTAAGAGGCCTCGTAGCATGTAGTGGGCTGGTCTTATAATTTGGACATGTCGGTTGGCGTCGGCTCTTTTGTGCTTGATTTAGTATTGCACACAAATTGGAGCTTAGTCAGATGGCGATTTGCAGCCTCAGTTTTAGAAAAAAAAAAGTAAAAATTTCGTGCGCAATTTAAATTTTTGCTAACTTTTTTATTTGCCTACTAAAGTAAGTACATAAGTCACGGTCCAGCCTACAATCAACGATGTCAATACGTTTTATACAGATTATAATTCTATGCCTACAATAAGTAATTGATCTCGACATGATCTTGACCATTTTTAGAGTCAACCGTGACAATAATAATAAATAATCATTTTTTATAGTCCGATTAACGAATGACTCAAAAGAGGGTATAGAGTGCGTGAGCGGGAACCTAAGCAATTTCTGCAGAAACATATTCTATGACGACATTAAAGCTTATTAAATTCTCTATAAATTAGATTCTATACAGTTTTTCCAAATTCTTATCCGTTTTCGAACTACACGCTCAGGAATAGTAAAAATAAACAAAAGCTTTATTCTAAACTAGACGCACTGCGCGGCTTCGTCCGCGTAAATTAGATATTTCACAGACAAATTAGTCCACGAAAAATATAGCCTAAATTCCTAGATAAATGGGCTATCTAACACTGAAAGAATTTTTCAAATCGGACCACTAGTTTCTGAGATCAGCGCGTTCAAAAAAGCTCTTTCAAATAATTTCCCCGTTTTTTCACATATTCCTCTATTTCTTCGCTCCTATTAGTACTATCGTAATAAAATGTAGCTTGTAAACTTTCTCGATAAATGGGCTATCTAACATTGAAAGAATCAACAGACATACTTTTTACATTTATAACGTGTCAACTGTCATATGTGTGTGTATCTGTCCGTGGCATCGTAGCATCCAAACGGGTGGACCGATTTTGATCTAGTTTTTTTTGTTTGAAAGCTGACATGATCGAGAGTATTCTTAGCTATAGTTCATCATCATCAGCCTGCTCAGTGCTGGTCGCTGGACAATCAGGGTTTATCTGGTTCATGAAAGGCCGTTAGCAACTTGTAGTCATTTGATGGGTTTTATATTTCATTCTAGTTCGTGACATTTGTGAATATACAATATAATTATACACACATAATAATGGAAAGTTGGCCTGGTGCTGCACCATCACCTGGTAATCAATAGGATATCCAACTCCTCACCAACTTAGAGCAGAGGTTTCGTGTTTGGGCTCATTTTAATTGCAACAACCAGTAAGAAGTAGACAAACAGTAAATATTTACACGCTGCTGCTGCAGCATCACCGGATTCTATAGGAACCGAGCTTCGAATGAACCCAAAGTTAAGGTTTCATGTTTGGGCTCATATTAACAGCCTCATCGAAAAGGACATTGATAGATGGTAATCATGAGAATACTTATGATTCTGTTGTTAGGAATTATTCTGCACTATAACCAACACAAGTTTAAAAAGTATGAAATAAAATTAAGAAATTAGAAAAAAACCTCCGCCAAACAACTTTAAAAAGTAATAATATTGACTGCCTTTAAGTTCAAATAATTCCTAACTTGTGTAAAGTAATATTTTAGTCCATAATTGTTGTCAAGGTGTGTCGGGGGACCGCTAATGTAGATGTTTGATTTCATTTCACAATCAATTCATAGCGAACTGAATCGAGATAGTCAGCGACTTGGCGGTTGTATGTTGTAGTTTACTTGGCGGTCCCCCGACACACCTTGACAACAATTATGGGCTAAAATATTAGGTACTTTACACAAGTTAGGAATTATTTGAACTTAAAGGGAGTAAATATTATTTCATTACTTTTTAAAGTTGTTTGGCGGGTTTTTTTTTTAAATTTCTTAATTTAATTTTTCTACTATGTACTACCACGAAGTGCGCTAGAGATATAGAGTCCGGTCGCGGAGCACATCAAAATTCTTCGTGCATTAACCCGCTTCTTGTTTTTGTCGTTGCACGAAAATATTGCTATTGCGCTTCTATTCCGCACCTATGAAAACAATCTATCAACATGCGAATTTCTAGGTACCGAAATTTATCTCAAATGATTTCCTAAACGTTTCTCAACATTTTTCTAAGTGATTCATTTGTACTGTCAGTGACTCATACAGTATCATGCTATTGACCGGCCTTGCCTATACAATTACGTAGGCCAATCACTTACATAATATTAGCAGGCCCATATATAAAATTCTAGTTAGCTCATTGAATTTCATGAACTATAATTTAGTATTAGATCATAGTTTAATGTTCCAAATATAATCGGGCAAAAACCCACGCGTACACAGGTAATCGCTAATAGTATATTTCGGCCATTTTGATTCACTAATTTATTGCAACAACCGCGAGCATAATACACACGATTAGTTACAGTTCGAATTTTAAACGAAAATTCTATTTTCAAAACGGAATCGAAAAGGGAAGTGCTTTAATAATATCCGCGGGGCATGGATGTGAAGTGAGGCAGCGATAATCGAGTAAATCTATCATAATAATATCGATATTTTAATACATTTGCATAAAATTATCGCGAAGCGCACGAACGCTGGCGGGAGAGCTACTGACACAAGATTGGGGTCAATCACTCGGTAGTTTACCCCAATTTGGATGAATTTAGTCGATGTTAGATTTGATTGATACATAGATTGTTTAATTTGTTGAAAATGTTTAAATATTGTAAAGTTATAAAAATTTAATAATTAAAAATTAAAGCTGCAAGAGTGCAAGAGCTTTTTTGATACTAGAGTCTACAACTAGAACAAGATTAACATTATCATTCTGACTCTTCTATTCTAAAATAAAAAGAAAATAAGCTAGAAATGCGAAAATTCTCTCTTAAAATACTTTTTTATAAATTATAATGTGTAAATTATTTCAATTTCCCAAAGAATGGGGTATCTATATTGATATATTTTGCTACTAAGTATAAACTATTATACAGTGTTGCGATCATATTTAAATGTACTAGTATTCTAGGAGGAAATAACAGCAAAATTGTTTATTAAATAACGGTGCATTTAGATACTATGACGGTAGTATTAAATTGTCTGTGGTCATGTTGACAGCTGAGAATGCGCTGTCGCCTAGAGGCTAGAGCGCTGTACGTCAACTGTCAGCCCAAGAGCCGTCAATTTCGCACTAAATCGATGTGAAAACATTACTTAAGTTTTAGAATTTTAGAATATGTACCATTAGGCGTTTTCATCCGGGGTTCTCAAAACTTGCGTTAGTAAGGCGCGCGCCTAACGCGCGCTTCAAAACGCCCAATGTGTACCCGCTCTAAAATTTAAATAACGTTTTCACATCGTACCAGCTCTTAAAGGGCCCATTCACTATCCTGTATTATATTGCGATCCTGCTGCAGTCCGCCGGCTTATGCAGGATAGTGAATGGTGTCGCAGGTCTGCACGGCGGACTGCAGCAGGACTGCAATGCAGAATAGTGAATGGGCCGTTTTATAGATGATTGCCTCTGCTTTTGATTTTTGAGCAATTTGCGTTCAATTCGGTAGTGCTTTACTTTTGTTTATACCTCGATACCTAATAATTGTTTGGCGTTTCTTCATATCATTAGGCAATACGCACAATCTTTTGCAGTAACATATTATTTAAAAAAAAGAAAATAAAAAGGAAAGGTTCTTTTTTCAAAATTGTTACATTACCATCCGAAAACACAAAGGAGAAAATCCATACTCGGTGTTTAAGAAACAAGCCAATTTGTTTCAAAAGTCCGCACTCCGCCGCGCAGTCATTAACAAAACCACCTGCACCACACCATAAGATAAATACACCGCAGCTTAACTCTAACCGGCAATTATTTAAGGCAATAACATAATGCACTTTGTGTATCACGTGCTTTGCCACAAACCGCATAATATAAAAAACGTAGTATTCCCTATGGTTATCGGTTGATCGGTTGTTCCATTTTTAAACCGCCGAGGCGCGGGTGCAAAGAGGATGTAAACTGTATACTACGTAACAAGAGGTCGGACTTAGAAGAAAAAAAATAAACATTCATTATTTTTTTAATTTGAAACTAAACGAGAAATTTTTAAGTGCAAAACCTTTCATTCTAAACATACCAAAAATTAAAAAAAATAAAATAAAAAAGAAATGAGCTCAAATAAATGTTTTATTTCAATAAAAAATATTGTACATAGCTAAATAAATAGGCTAATAAGGTAAATTAAACAATAAAACAGACTTAATCCACAAGCTTTTGTTGATTTCTATTAATAATATTACAGTACAGTTTTATGTATTTTATTTATAAATATAATAGAATAGCTGTCTATGCTACTCTACTAACTACTTGATTGGCTTATACAGTAAACTCTATATAGGGAGGGGATTAAAGCTGCGCGTCCACCAGATCGGAATCGGGACGTACGGTGCGGACGGCGCGTCGCGTAGTCATGTCAGGCGCAGAATGACGTTCCAGTACTTCTAGTGCAGTTCACAGCAGTCAATACGATAAATACAAAGCAACAAATCCGTCCGCTGCGTACCTACGCTCCGATTCCGATCCAGTGGACGCGCACCTTTATACATACACACTTAAGTATCATTACTTTGTTTTGTTACACCCTGTATACGACAGCTGAAATCTATCGCGTGGGCTCAGGCCAGCTGCATACCACCTCACGTCTTGATCAGAGGATTTTTCCTTGGTGGCCGTACCACTCATAATCACATACCTTCCTTCTCCTCCTAAAATCTCCTTAACAGCTATTGCTCTCAGACTAAAATGTTGCAAACTAGTATAGGGACCTAAAGATCTGAAATTAATGAAACATTTTTCATTTACTACATTTCCATACAGTTTACATAAATTATTAAGTATACTTATCAACCTTATGTATTATTACAATAAAACAATATACACATTTTAACATTTTCCAAATTAACTGCATACTGATATACATTATAATATTTTCTATGAAATAATAATCTATCTTTTTCATATTAATATAGTTTAAGTTGTAAATTATTGTACAAATATGCAAATAATACCACGACATACTTTGTATTAGAACATGGTATGACATAGTTATGTTTTGCTTCAATTTATCAATTTACGGTTAAATTAACATTTTACAATGGCTCACCTTTCGTTTTTCATTAATTAATCCACTTAATTTACAATTTTTGTATGAGTTGCTACAAAATAATTTTCACAAAATGAAAATCGAACTTTGAATTTTAAACTCCTTCTTCGTCTTTTTTCTCATGTAGTTTATATTCTCTATGGTCTTTTTTATCAGCCAATCACAGTCGACCTTGCACAGATTATCTGATTGGGTACAGTTGCTACGTTTAAATTTGGAACCCAATTTTTTTTTGTTCGGGAATTTCGTCCACCTGCGCGGGTGCCTAACTGGTTAAATTAAATAACTAACGTTAGGTAACGTAATCGTTTAATTTTATGTATAATATTATGTTCGTCGCAGATAAAGAGGATGACCACTCACAATGTTTTATAAATTACTCATAGAAATAGAATTCAAAACAGATATTGTTCTCATCTACAATAAGAATGTAGTAACACACGCTAATGAATTTAAAACATTATCTTTGATGTACCTATTAAGTACATATTATAGTTTGTGCGTTATAAGATGATATGGGTGACAGTTCTCATATTCCTTGTTATGGATTTTTTTACAAGAAAACAAAAAAATCAAAAAATGTAATAAATTATATTCCATCTACAAAAACAAATGTTTCTTAGAACTGTAAATGAATAAAAATGAAAAGTTGCTCAATGCTAACTTATTAATATAAAATTATAAATATTAGCAGTGAAATAGGAGTATGCAATTATTTATACGAAAATATTTGACAAATGTCAGATGCATGAAACGGAACTTATGCCAATAGAGATTGACACTGTTGAATCGAAATCAAATCGATAAAAAGGGCCATCTTAAATCGCTAGCGCCACTCTGAAACGTCAGTACGAAATCGATAATTTCGATTGCAATTCCTTCACGAAGTGATTCGATATTTTTAAATTATCGATTAAAATTTTTAGATAACTTCCCTACTCTTGTCAATTTTAAGGTGTCACCCATATCATCTTAAAACGCACAAACTATAATATAGTTAATATAATATTGTAATTTTTTTGCCCTAATAAGATAGCCCGGAACTGACTTTTTGTGACGCTACATACGCTACGGCGACGATCTACGGGCTACGGATTCATTTACGAGTACAAACTTTGTAAGTTGATTGGACTGCCGACTGCGTTATGTAAAAATAAATTAAAGCGAAGAAATTGAAAAAAATGAGTTAAGCTGATTTACATTCCAGGTCCATCCGCCCAGGACTGGATTGAAACATGTTTACATTGATACAGTGCTGATCCAGCGACGGAATCCAGTGATGCTGGCGCCAGCAACTGTATCAATGTAAATCAGCCTTTATGAATGCAGATCGATTCCAGGCATTATTAACTATATTATTGTGGAGTACTGGTTTCCGATCTAGGTATCTCGGTATGAAAGTTGCATTAAATATTTTTTGATGAGGCTTTTGTCCTTTTTTCAGAAGAAGGTGCAGACTGCAACAGATAAAGATGATCAAGATATTCTTATAATAAAAAAAACACAAACTTTTCATTTTATTTGTGGTAAGTATAAAAAGTCAGTGACGATTGTAGAGTCTTTTATAATTGAAATCGTAACAAGGATTGTATCTGGCGCTGCGACGAGAGCGGGCGACAATTCGTTGCATAATGATTGAATGATGATCAATTTTTTTTAATCTTAAAAATACTTATGTATTTCAATGCAAATGAAACGCCGCGACAGGTGACGTGCGGCAGTTTCGATTGTTTTTTCTAATATTCAAATATTATGACGTTTTTTCTCGAAGGTTTTTGTACCGCGGGTGCGTGCCAGGTGGTCTCAGAAAAAGTCTTTGCTGTGACAGCTTGTGCTGAGATGGGGTAAATGATTCGTCATAAATATGCACATAATTTCATTTAGGTTTTAAACGTCATACATTTATTAACACCTAGGATTTAGGTAGAGAAATAGAAGAATTTGGGAGTATGGTTCAGACTTCAGACTATGATAAAATATTAATTGGTTGAAGTTGAAGCTAAAAAAATCATGTTTAATTTTTGCAGCTCTAGCAAATTTATAAGCCTGCAAGAAAAAAACCGATCCTTTAGCACAGTTTCCTTAAATCCTAATCAAAATTTCATATTGTAACTTAATTAAAATGCGAATTCAATAGGTAGGTAGTTGCAAAGTTTTTTTTAATTATACCTTTTTTTAAACACATAGGTAACCACAGTTATTTTAAGGGTAGGCAACAAAAAGTTGTAATAAAAAGTCGTGTCAGAAGCACATCTGACATCTGCCTCGTGCTCCGAACCCTTTGGAAAGTTAACGATCTCCAAACTACCGAAGGCCTACAAGTACACTAATTACATAGTCCTGCTATTATATACTTTTTATTACCGTTTTTTGCTACACTTAAAAACCTTGAAAAAATAAGGGTCTTTTCATTAAATTCTAGAAAGGATTTGTAAATAACTTTATACGTTTGTGAGGCTGTGGAATCTTGCAATCGCGACATTTTTTTAATTTTATTTTCGAGATAAATCAAGTGGCCAGTTCACAGTTGCTATTTAATAGGGCTGCCGGCAACGAATAATATCTTCTCATACATAATTCTGATTCAATAACCTTTCGTCTGAATTCGTTCAACCCATTTCGTTTGTGTAAATTATTAAAAAGTATTGATCCGTTTCGAAACTTATTCCCCGAGCTCAATCAACCGTTCGGGGCACTTTAAACCCGAAGAAAGAAAATTACACTTAAACTCCCCCGAAATTGCTACTTCGGAACGTTTTATTTCAGAAGTTCGGGATCGGTAAACTGGCGCTTGGCGTGTGCGCGGGCGCACCTGCCGCCCAATTATCTGCCGATTACCCGGCACGGAACCCTTACAACCCGTCTGGTGCGGAACCCGGGAACCCGTCCGGCACGGAACCCTCAGAACCCCGCGCCAGCCCTGCCCGCGAATCGCGGACCGCGTATTGTTCGAAAATTGTGTAAACGGATAAGAGGCTTGTGACCACACATGGTCCGATTTTTATCTCATAATTGCGGGTCTCGCGTTGAATCCTTCATTAGGGGCGGGTCGGTGCGGGGTGCGGGGGTGCGAGCCGCGAGGGGGGGTGTGAGGACACAATGGGCGCCCCCCGCGGTATTGTGCGCTAATGTATGCGCGCGCGCCGCCGGCCCCGCGCGAGACGCACCAACACAAACATTTCAACGCATCAAATTTATCGTCGTGTCGCGTCGCAGCGGCCCGCGCAAAAAATACCCCATTAAGATGCTGCACGCTGTTTAATAAAGTCATTTGTTTGTGCAATGTTTACGCATTTAAATTTTCGTTTTCACACGATTGTTTACGCTAAGGGCTAATGTGATGTGCTGGTATTGACCGATCAACAACCTCTACTACAGTATTCTATAAGCAATATGTAATATAATTTATATGAATTACAAAACGATAAAATTGTATATTTAATCGCAAATCCACTGACAATACTGTTGGTACTGTATAATTCTAATTTTTTCTCCCTAATACACGCTTTAGTAACTATATGGCGTTTATTTTTAGTTCCATATTTTTCAGACAAAGCTTTTGACGCTGCACCCTGAAAATTGAATGTTAAACGCCTCTTAAATATACGAAGTCGTATGAGGATGACTCAGTTGTAAGTTTGAATATTATAATATGTAAACTAGCTCGGTGTAGACAATTAGTGTGGACCATTAGAAAACTTATTGTGTGTGAATATATTTATTTATATTATACAAGACATACAAGAAAACGACAACACACTTACTAAATTACCTATAAACAAAACAGCGAATTAGAGAATACGAGAGATAAATATTGATCACCTAGTTTTATAGTGTACTAGATGGCGCTCCCAAGTTTATCAAGCGCGAACGCTTTTCAGAGGTAAAAACTAACCTATGTCCTTTCCCGGGACTTCTTACCCATCTCAATCAATTCAGCAGTTTAATGAAGATGCAACAAACAGACAAACACAGTATCAATCGGAAAAAAATAATTCGACTACATCGAGTAACGAATGTTGTACATCTCCAAAGTAACAACGAAAGTCAAAGTAAAAAGTAAAAGTGTTAGTGACCGATGTAAAAGTACAGTCGACCACCCAGATTCTTCCTCAATTGCAAAAACTATATTAGCATACGTCTCCGATAGCGGCCACCGAGGACACAGGAACGGGAATATTGGACGAGATACATGTAGACTGTAGAGTCTAGACTCTAGAGAATGTTATTATTCGAATATCTTAGATATATTCGAATAATAACATCCCCCTATGTAGAAAAATATATATTTATTTGCACAAATAAAAATACGTGTGGCACTCAGGGACTCTACACGCATACGTCTAGTCGCACGCACACAATCACCGTGCTGAAGGCTGCCGAACTGACGACGTTTCAACGTACCACTATGCCAGTCGGAGTAGGGGGGTGTTAGGTTTATTTTCGTTCTTGATTTAGTCGCCGCGCTCAAAGTCCGTGATAAAAGGTATGCAATAGCTCCAATATGATTTTTGCAAATTGATAATTGAGGTCGGTTCTGAATGTGGTTTTTTGTAGAAAACAAAAATTTTGTTTACTAGAAAAGAGACCAGAGAGGGAAAGGGTGAGGAAAGGGAGAGAAAGAAAGAGTATATTTTTCTCTCTAATCGCTTGTTACGTAATAGATGTGCCTAAAGCGCCTCTAATTGATTAGGTTCACATAAGATAGAGAGGACAGAGGGAGGTACTACAGCGTTTCCCCTTATTCCCAAGACATGAAGTACCTAACAGACACATGTCTCTAAGAGGCAACGCTTAATTTGGCCTTTTAAAGTATCGATAGCGGCATTTCGAATCATTGCTGCAGTGTTTCGTCTCGTTTCAGTCTGAACTGGCTCTACAAAAACATCAAAAACAGCTCTGGCCATTTGGCCGAAACTTTTTCGTTTTCGCTTTGTTATAGAATCGCCGATCAAAATGTATGGAATTGACATAAGACGAGTCGAACGTCAACGTCATATTAATGAACGCTTATGTCAATTCCATACATTTTCGTCAGCGATTCTATAACGATGCGAAAACGAAAACATTTTGGCATAACCCCCCTGCCCCTGGTCATTCTCGATAAACTAGAAACCCACTTTAAATCGCGATGTAAACAAGAGTACGGCCTTCAGAGTTTATTGCCCTCTGAAATTTATTTATTGTGATACAGTCGGAGATTTATTTATCCATAGTCAATCGAACCAGATTCAAGTATTTATTGAACCACGCTGCGAACAATTCTTATTTAGTTTCCGACCTACATTGAAGATCTTTTGAGGTTAATACGACTCTACTTTTTGCAATGCTCTGTTTGTTTGATCAATTTAGTGGAGCATTTATTTCGAACTAGGTAGATCGCCCGCAACTTCGTGCTGAAATTAGTTTATACTAGCGACCCGCCCTGGCGTCACACCGGTATAAAATATTTAGCCACTGAAAAAATAATTAAAATCGATAGCCTATGATCCCTCACGTGGTCTACTTCTTATCAGTACCAAATAACATAAAAATTGCTCCAGTAGTTCGCGAGCGTCTTTTCCACATTCTCCTATTAGTCTTAGCATGATAAAATATAGCCTATAGCCTTCCTCAATTAATGGGCTATCTAACACTGAAAGAATTTTTCAAATCGGACCAGTAGTTCCTGAGATTAACGCGTTCAAGTTAGCTCTTTCAAATAGTTTTCCCCCGTTTTTTCCATATTTTCCTCTATTCCTTCGCTCCTATTAGTCTTAGTGTGACAAAATATAGCCTATAGCCTTTCTCGATAAAAGGGCTATCTTACACTGAAAGAATCATAAAAATCCGTTGCGTACTTTTAAAGATTAAAGGGAACAAAGGGACATGAAGGAAAAAAAGCGACTTTGTTTTTATAATATGTACTAGGGACCCGCCCTGGCGTCGCATGGGTATAAAATATATAGCCACTGAAAAAATTGATTAAAATCGATAGCCTTTGATCCTTCACGTGGTCTACTTCTTATCTGTGCCAAATAACATAAAACTTGCTCCAGTAGTTCGCGAGATAAGCCCTTTCAAATAATTTCCCCCGTTTTTTCTATATTCTCCTATTAGTCTTGGCGTGATAAAATATAGCCTATAGCCTTCCTCAATTATTGGGCTATCTAACACTGAAAGAATTTTTCAAATCGGACCAGTAGTTCCTGAGATTAGCGCGTTCAAGTTAGCCCTTTCAAATAATTTTCCCAGTTTTTTCCACATTTTCCTCTATTTCTTCGTTCCTATTAGTCTTAGCATGATAAAATATAGCCTATAGCCTTCCTCGACAAATGGGCTATCTAACGCTGAAATAATCATCAAAATCCGTTGCGTGATTAAAGGGAACAAAGGGAAATGAAGGAAAAATAATATGTATAGATATAGATAGCTAGATACCTACTCAATAGCCTTTTATAATAAACTAGATGATGCCCGCAACTCTGCGCCAAAACTCGTTTATCGCGCGGGGACCGCACATTTTTTCGGAACAAAAAGTATCCTATGTCCTTTTCCGGGACTCAAAGTAGCTCCATACCAAATTTCAGCAAAATCGGTTCAGTGGTTTGGACGTAAAGAGCCAAGAGGTAACAGACAGACAGACACACATTCACATATTTATAATATTAGTATTTAGTAGTATGGATTCCCAACATTTTATTATTTGGATTCTATAAAAATATAATGAAAACTAAATATTATATTTGAACTTTTAATGAAATGTTTAGACTTTAGAGTGTGCTCTACATTCGTAGCTTGGGGGCTCTACAAATGTAGATGCCACCCGCGACCACGCGCGATGTTTACGTGTTTGTACCTCTGTTTGATGTGTTATTTCTTTGTACGTAACATCCAATTATTATAAACATAACTCGTTGACTCGGCAAACGATATGTTTTGTCATATATATTTAAAGTATGTTATTTCGGGTATAGAAAATCCATCCGTTTCGGAGGAGTTTGGCGACAAATTCCATAGACAAATACCGTGAAACAAGAGTAATTTGAATTTTGATTTAACTAATATTATAGAGGTACATCGGCTACTTCCGTATTTACATATGACTTCCGTAGGATTTCCTAGTAATTTGGGGGTTTACATAAATTAATTAAATATTCTACTAATAAGTTAAGCTTTAGATATCGAAAACACCTGCAATCCTGCAATATCTATCAACGTTCACTTATTCGTACAAACTCAAAGTATTTTCAACCGACTACCAAAAAGGAGGAGGTTATATGTTCGGCTGTGGATCTTTTATTCGAGTACCGAATGGTGAACCCGAGCATCCAAAACGCATAATTTGAGCTAACAACGGGTCGAAAACTGCGACCAATTAAAATACCACAACAAGTGTATCTGAAAATTTCGACTCATTTCAATCCTTAATTGGTCGGCAGATGTAAATTAGAGACAGTGTTCGGACACCACCGATCAGATTTTTAGCACTTGCAAACTTGCTGCATTCCTTTGGATTCGAAAAATAATGTCTACTGAAATTCCGACGAAAAAACCCCCTAAAAATAATTACCTCTTAAATTTTAGCGGGTTTTTTTCCAAGTTGCGCTGTGGATATTTTTTAATTTGGCATAGGCCAAGGACTTCGGCTAGCTTGGGCTATATTCTATGTATAAGAAGTACACTTTCCATGAGGTAGTAAAACAATTAAGTTTTACTCGTAGAATCTAGTGTAAAATCTATACCTATTAATAAAGCTGAAGAGTTTGTTTCTTTAAACGAACTAATCTCACGTATTATTTGACCGATTTTTATGTAATTTGGTACACGGAGTAAGCCACGAGGAAAGTTGTAGGTTAGAATTTTTTAGCAGGAAAATGTTCGAGGCAAGAATTAAGGTAATGACGGTCGGAGCCTTTTTAACTTAGCTACGCCCCTGCCGGCTAACTAGCTAACCAAAAAAACAGTGAGCAGCCATAATTAAAACCAACAAACGCTCAATAGCAATCTGTTTGTTCTGTGCGACGGGCGTGCGGCACCGGCCATTTAGGGTCGGGTAACATTACAACGTGACGCGACGATGCAATGGAATTTACTTTGAAATGACCCATTCCAAACTAAACTTGATTTCCTACAAAGGTTCTTTAATAGAAAATAAAGTTTAGTTTGAAATTGAATTGTCTCGTGGTGTTGCGCTGTTACAAATCTGAATGGCTCATTTAAAGTGCATCGCAATGCCTCGTGTCGCGTAACGCGTTGCATTGTGATAGACCCTTACTGGCAGCTCACCTATACCTGCCTCATACACTACAAAAATCTTTTGCTTAGATGTTATAGACTTTACTACACTTTCAGTACCATTGCACAAATTGTATGTGTTACGCTCAAAGACCGAAATCGCTCAGTGAGCGAAAAAATAGCTCACAACGCGTTGTGGTCACAGTGAAACAGCCACGACGCGAATTTCGCATCGTGGCTCTAATGAAAACGGCCACAACGCGTTCTGGCAATCACAAAAAGGCCATAACGCGAAATTCGTGTCGTGGCTGATATGCTATTCGTTTTTCTTGATTTGTTCTTGATTGATTAATCAAATCATCCATTATAGGTATGGAAAATTATATTTGAATTACCACGCGTACTACAAAATATTTTTTCTTTTACTAAATCACTGCATAACGTGTTTATCATTATTATTTATAAAATATCCATAGTTTTATACTATCCGTAATTCAAATATAATCTTCCATACCTATGGATGATGATGATGATGAAAGTATATATTCTAGTAGTTTCGCAGCCTATTCGATGTAATAAAACAATCTTATTCTTTTTAAATTTCTATCTATAGATTTATTACTTGTTAAAGCTCTTAGATAGTAGATATACCTAAGAATATTTTTCAGAACTCTCACGTCGTTGTTCGGTATGTACGCACAACAAACCTAATTTACTAACCTACTCCAATAAAATGTACATGAAATATTTTAATTGGTTATTAAAAAGCGCATATATCAATAGACGTTTGGGAAGACCGAGGACTTGATTTGTGTAGTATGGGGTCCGACACGCCCCTTCATTATACTCTCGCCGCGGGGTCCAAGGGTGCCCCATGATGTAATTAACACTACGGTTCCTATCATCAAAGGTGTTGAATGTGCAAATCTATGGTAATTTAAGGTGTTAAAATTTTATTTCCGTAGAGCAAACCCAAAATTCAGGGTAATTCTTTACTTATAACAATTTACTTATAATAATAATTTGTTGTAATCAAAATAACGAGCCACATTTTGTGCACTTTATTTGCATTTTAGAAAGCATATTGTTTAAGGTTATATTTCTTTAAAAGAAACCTTTATTTTTCTGATTATAAATTTTATGTCGTGTTAATAATATTATATAGCAGTTTTCTATTATGTATTATTTAAATTTATGCTTTAAAAGGTCATGTTTTAGGTAATAAATTAATTTTCCATATTATTTAGTAACATTTCTTACGAGGTTTGTCTAGGTGTGTATTAGCATATAATTATAATAAAATTAAAATAATTAATGAAATTATTGTACTCAGGGTGTTCTGATAGGGTCATAAATAAAATGAATTATGAAACTGTACGTTTATTTTATTGTTAAAAAAATGGTATTTTTATTATTTTTATTGCTCTATTCTATTACCTTTGTTTAAATGTATTCGCGGTAGATATCTTTCTTACATTTAAACTTTAGAATTACATTACGACTTTACATTAAAATATATTGTAGCCATTATTGTAGCTTTGTTAAAATACCCTCTACCTAGTCTAATTTTTAAAGACTCGCTCTTTTACGTATAGTGTTGCCAAACTACTTAACAAAAAATGCATATTTTTTAAAAGGTTCAAGCGTTGAAAATGCATCATATTCGATTAATATAAACGATTAGTTTTGGACAATAATAATTCCGGAGTAATAAAACACAAATAAACACATTATGGAGGTCATCAGTGAGACAAAAGGGATTGTGTCCGATAATATACCACGAATTAACATCATTTCCAATTAGCTGTGGTGTTGCACTCACAAACTTGTGGTGTGGCAACACTTTAAAATGTTTCCTCAATTTTAAGGTGTTTCGAAGGTAATAGAAATTATAATCAAGTCTAAATTTCTTTCAAGTGAACTAAGTTTAAGTAAATTCGGATAGCTAATTTGTGTTATGTCTTTTTGTCGTACCTGAATTTGGTTACAATTTTTTTTCTCATCTTCTGCAATGTGCGTCAATATCAAAACGAAATGTAATATTGAAATGGAAGTTGAAATAATTATTTCTTATTTCCAAATTGGTTAGAACCTAACACGTTCAAGGATGTCTTCTATTATACTGCCTGGTAGGTGAGAAGAGCCGACAAGAGTAATTCTTCTATTCTATTCTAAGGGAGTTTTATTCTGTAACAAATACTCTGGCAACACAGACGTGCGTGTGGCCGGCGGGCGGCGACAATGCGTGCTGTAAATCCCGTCCAAACTCATTCTACCTTTTACATGACCTTTACGGTCTTACCATAAGGGTTATTTTTACTCGCTCCGAGGTAAAATAAGTCTGAATACGGCGTAATGTATGCGCGTCGGGGAGGTCCGCGACTGTCGTGGGAAGTACACCTTTCTCTTTTCCCCAATAATGGGGAATTGAGCAGGTGCCGTATTTGGTGCCAGTACGCCTACCGTAAATCATAATTGGTTGAAATGTTGACAGTGCATGTTTGCTACTGCGTAGGTAGCTATGTGCACACAATGTGGTATGAAAGTTGTTTACCGCGATAATATATTAAGTGGTATATACGAGTATACATATATTATGTAGTTTGAAATCTTATTGTTAGTTGTATATATTTGCTTAGGAGCCAGGACATACATTGTTTTATTGGGTCACTAATCAATGGTCTGATCAAAATACTATGGATTACTTACTCCATAGGGTAGAAAGAGAGTCTATCATAATTATTGTCCTGCATGTCATGCATGTCGATTGTGTTGATCCTATTAAATCGCAATTTTGGAGGCAACAGCTGTCATTCATGGTTATTCAAACGGCTAATTGTTAATCTAAAAGGAACATAATATTTTCTTTATTATAAAAGAATACGTGCATTTAAGTCTTATATTGAGGTATATTTTGACAGAGTTTAAGTATACATAAATGAAATAAAACTATCGAGATCTTACAATCAGTCATTTGATGAAGCTTTCGTCAAGTTAACGTAACTAGTCGGCACTACGGCGTCTACGAGCGCGCTACGTAATTTCGTAGCTACTAGTTACTCGTAGCGGGTGGTTAAAACGAATCACGTTACTTCAATACTATTAGGATGTAACTTTGAAGAAACTTATGTTTTTAAAGTGATAAATTACTAATCAAACTAAGGTTTTAAATATTGTTTTTCAAAATTAAATAAAAATATTTTTTGTACATTGCCAGCAATTTATTTAGTAATTTCATAATTTGGTGCAATGAAAGTCTTGGCTATATCTTCTTATATATAAAATTCTCGTGTCACAATGTTAGTCCACGAACTCCTCCGAAACGGCTTTACTGATTTTTACTAAATTTTATATGCATATTCGGTAGGTCTGAGAATCGGCTACTCGGTACTTTATATATTGAAAAGTGCATTTGTTGAATAAATAAATAATAGTAAATTATTGCAACCTGAGACTGACGGCGACCATTGTTTGTGCGACGGGATAGCGATCGACGTTGCCATGGTGACGTACTTATTTAGTCACTTCAATAAAATAATATGGCAAATATATTATGGCAAAGCAACGTTTGCCGGGACAACTAGTAATATTATAAGGATTGTTATAAACCACCTCTAGTAAATTCGCATAGGCCATAGACTATAAACTATAAAGCAACACAATCAACTTAGTACTAATCCTATAAATTGATTTCTAACCAATGATATTCAAAAAAACAAAAGCATTTCGAATAACCAAACGCTGAGTCTTTAGACCAGGGTTTCCCAACCTGGGGGTAATTATCCCCGCGGGGGTAAAATAGCTATTCTAAAGGGGTAACAGAGGTGGTATCTAAAATAGATGAATTGGCAGAAAAATTTCATTAACTCTGTACATTTTGGACAAAAACAGCTACAGAATACCCTATAATTGACAAAGATCTTCCTCTATGAAAATGTTGGTACCGTTAGCTACCACTTGTAGAAAATAAGTTTCTCTAACAGGCCATAGGGGTAACAACTCTAAAAAGGTTGGGAACCACTGCTTTAGACTAGCTATATTGAAATACAAAAATATATATTTTGTTTAAACTTTAAGGGTGTGCAACTGTGCATCTTGATGTGTTTTGTGTCCACTGATCTCTATTATACAAGTACGCTAGATCGATGATACCGACCTGCTTTTTGTGCCTATTTGAAGCGGAATCAGCGCCCCAATTATGGGGGTTGAGAACTAAATTTGACGTAACCACAACCAATAATAACAGTTGTCATCACTAGTATTAGTTCCAAGTACTCTCACTACTGCTATCAGCGCCAATATGGCGGCTTTCAAACGTCAACCCCAATAATGGAGGCGCTGATTCCGCTTCAAATAGGCACAAGAAATAGCTGCCATTTCAAAGGGTATCAGCGATCCAGCGTACTTGTATAATAGAAGATCAGTGTTTGTGTCCCAATAGTCTGTCTCCAGACTGCCTTATCTCAAATGAGAGAGATTCCCTAAAGTTCAGGATCTCATGTATGCAGTCATTGACATATTTAAACACAGTATGATAAATGTCGGGTGTTATCAGTAATCTGAGCAGATGAGCGGAATTCCGCGGCGCCTTTACGCTCATCGCAATTAGCTCCAACGCCGAAATTGCAAGTGATACGAGAGACAAGGCACAGGTGAGAGCGATTTACATTTTATTGCATTTTAATTTAAAATTTAAAGTCTTTGTATGTATTGAAATATAATATAATTGCGGCGTACAAAAATTATAGCGCCTACGCTATATGACTTTGGCTTAGCAATAGAATTCATAAGCAGAAAGAGAAAAAAAATATGTACGTCAGGGCGTCGAATGAATAATGAAAGATGAACATAAACCTACGTTTATGCTTATCAAGGCGATTTTGTTTTTGGATCACAGATTTGTACAGTTTCGTGTCATAATGTGTCGCTTGTTATAATGTTTCGTGTTATAAGAAACATAGAATGATAATGTTCCAGCATTATCATTCTATGTTTCTTTCCTTCATTATTTACTTATTTACAGACATAATATATTATTCTAATAACAGCTTACGCGTGTAACTTAAGCCATTGATCACAAATATCGCGTGCGCGTGTCGGCCCTCTGACATGCGCGCGCGCCGCTTATAGTTAGGGCTACTGCTAGGGTTGCCAACTTCTTTGACAAGAAATAAAGATTTTGTATACTTTACTTTTGTTCAACAGTAAATAGCATAATTTTGTACAAAACAGTATAATTGGCAACCCTAGCTACCGCCTACCATGTTTATCAGACATAATATGAAGTTATGGTGTTGCCATGTTACTCAAACAAGTAGTATTTATACAGTAAAGGACAATACAAGTTTTTGTCTCTGTCGGACGATTTCAATAAAAAAGAGGACTAGAGTTTTTGAAATCGTTATTAGGACTCTAAAATCTTGATAAAGCCAAATTCGACACAAATCTTTCTCAAAAATTCGCATCTTAATGTAATTTTTATCATGAATTTTGTCGCAGATATTTGCGATGCGATGCGAATTCGCAGTTTTGTGTGGGAGCCCTTATTTACGTTATCAATAAAGTTGTATTAAATAACATTAAGATCCAAAAATTACTAATTAAAAACGTAACTTTACTCATTAACGTGCATTGCGCTTATTAAAAACAACGTTTAAAGTAATACTTTTGTTTGTTAACTAAGTCTAATTTGTATTTGAAGTGGTGGTGAGGCCGAAACTAATTAACACTGGAATGCCGGGGCCCGAACTACCCGGGGCAGCGCCGGCGGGCACGCGTCAGTGAGCTGATCGCCCGTAATCATCTTAACCCTAAAGCACTTTCATACGAGGTGCGGTAACGCTGCGTTTATGGGTTATGTTTCTGTTAATCGAATTCAAGAAGATTTTATTTGGATAGACCTACGAATAATATAACCTAAGGAAACGTAACTCCCATACTAATACAGTTTTAAATTTTGTTTTTTATTCGAACTGTCATGTAACGTCAGCCTTTATACCGCTCAAGGTCACCTAAATATTGCAAATGTATGAAAAGTGAACCTAAGGTACACTTTTTTGACAAGTATTTTGGAGCATGTTTTTTGACGGAGTTACTCTTCCTTAGTTTTTATTATTCGTAGGGATAGACCGAATTTAAATGATTCTTATGCATTTGAAGCACCCTAAATTTTATAACATCAATATTATAACCCACATGAAGAAACGGTTTGCTGCAATTCTTGAAAAAGTCAAGCGCAGCCAGCGCGCTTGTTTCGTTTATTTATTATAGGTCCTTGGTACTCCTAATCTAATTATATGGCTTAAATAACAAGAAACCTTACGTTTCGCTAACTCATAGACGTTGGGTAAAACAATTTTAATCTGAAAAAATTACACTTTTCCTAATAAAAATAGTTTTACTTATATTATTGCCAAACTTAATTAAAGTGAGTTTTCTGATATTTTCCATCAAGAAGAATTGATAATGGGGATGTAATAATAACTAAAGCATAATATAAAAAAATGAAAAGTTTATAATACCACACCAAAACGCGCGGTTTTCAACCGTATAAGGGACTCCAGCTAACCGTTTGAGTATAAACCACGGAGGCGCCACCGCAGCCTCCGACTGATAAGATCTTGATTTACCGAAATTGTAACAGATTAATGAAATTGTTGCCCTAACCTATTATACGTAATTATTAATCGATAAAAATATTTTAATCGAAATTAGGATTTTGCCGAAGGAATTTGAAAAAAAAGGAATGCTCTCCAGGGGTGCCAATAACATTGAAAACAAAATAAAAAAGGCCGGGGGATGTTAGATCTTATCCAACGAGCGCGCCTCTATCTTACGAATTTTGGCTATGGTCACGTGACGCGAGCTTAATTTTTACCCATAAAAAAAAAAAAAAATACAACGCCGCTAAATGTTTTCACTCTAAGAAAGAAATGTTACAATGGTCTAAACCCTAAGGTAAGTTTCATCACGTCGCATTTTTTACAAAATGTATCTGACCACGCCATTGATAGTAATGAATTGTTTCGCACGTTGGCGACGCGTCGTTTCGCCACGCCAAAAGTCAAACGTCACGATCTGACCCAACATTTCACATCGAAACTTGCTATGTACACATTCCTTATCATGGGAAACGAATAGCTTAAGACCAGTCAGTTTATTGGCAAATATACTTATTGTGTTAAAAAAAAAAAACAATTTGCCGGTTTATTAGCGGTTTCGGTCGCGGCTCGGTTTCGGTTCGGTTTCGCGGCTCCGTCAATCGATTGTCTCGATTCCCGTGTCATACCTGTGTAGGTGTAACTGCTGTCACGGTCTAGCTGGTGTTGGGGCCATCGATGTAAAATCAGTAGATTAATTAGATGAAAATATTTTAAAAGTGTTTTGATGTAAGTATCTTATCTAGGTGAAGCCACATAATGAAATAGAGCTCGACTTGAGTTTTTATTACGCAAATTAAGTTCTTAAATCCTAATCAATCTACTTGTACAAAAGCCGCAATATTATTAATATTTTTTTTTAAATAAAATAAGAAAGAAAACGACCTAACGGGTCACCTGATGGAAAGCAACTACCGTCGCCCATGGACACGAGTCGCAACATCAGAAGAGCTGCAGGTGCGTTGCCAGCCTTTTGAGAGGGAATATGCTCTCTTCTTGTTAAACCTTCAAACATTGATTTAATAATTTGTATACATATAGTAATATAGTATGTAAAGGTTTATTTTATTATTTACATACAATTAATTGTACTGCGACTTGCGAGAGGCAGTGTAGCCGCCAAAACGCTCGTTCGCGCGGTTAAATAAAATACTACATAAAATACAAGTTTATAACCATCACAAAATATTATGTAGTATCTACTATCGTCCATCCGCCAGCTATATTCTCACGGCGGCCGGCGGCGCCGACGGCAACAACCTCCAGCGCCGTGACACCACTTACCGAATTATCCAGCAGTTTGCGGTTTTGTCTATCGCCTCGTTATTGCTATGATTTGTTTGATTATTCTGTTTGTGAATCTGTTTTTGTGGGCCAGACCAAAAAAAGATAGCAGAAGCTTCAGAATACGATACTTGCGGCATTAATCGCCATCAGAGAGATCTATTTATTTAACTTTAATAACTTCTCTTATAAAACGACATTCATCTTCAAAAACTTAAAATAATGTACTTCTTAAATATTTTTGAGTGTGACAGACAGTCGTAAATATTTCACCCAAACTATGTGTGATAGACAAAAAATTGCGTTGAGATTATTGTGAAGACAGAATGTCTCAACGAGAGATTTTTCGCTTTCAGATGCCATTATTAATTAAATAAGTATAATTATTCAAGATATAGAACTAAAACCAATTTATAATTTATACAACACCTATTACAATCGAATCATTTAAGTACGGTTATTAGCGAGTCAACGGACTATCGCCCCCACACTAACGGCTCGTAGGTTATGTGTCTGATATACTATGACTAAAATATATGTCTATTGAGTACCAATAAGCACTGTATTGTATTTGAAATGATATATTATGCATTCAGTGGATATTTTATCATGAACCCTATAAAACAAAATAAATGGTTAAAAATACTAAGCTTTTTTTTCTTTATTTAGAAGCTTTGTCAAACATGACGATGTCGCAGCATTAGACTAACTAAGCTTTAAGCTCGCCAAAAACGCTAAATTCTAAGTTCTAAGTGTAAATCTAAGAAACAAGTTTAAAATTGTTAAGTGTAAGACAATACATTATTATATTCTGGGCGCTTACATACTTACAAGGCTGTTGTAGAATGCGTTTGTAGTTGGCGCATAGTCAAAATCAAAACTAACGTAATAAGTAATGTAAAATGTCACTCAAAAACACTTTCACACTCATGTCAATTATAAAAGAATGTCATCCAAGTATAAGTCTTCGCATCGTCACATGACAATGTCACCACATAGTATCTTTGTAGATCTATACTCTGTTGACTCGTAGGTCAAAGTACTCAAAGTAATATAATAAACCAGCAAATGATTACTGTTTACAACCGCAGCTTCACGCAATAAATCCAGTGAAAAGAAACACAATAAGTAGAATAATACTTAATAGGGACAATGCTCATCCAATAAGTCGATGCGCACGATCAAACGCCAGGCAGGAGCCAAAGTATAAGTGACGTACAGTAGAGTAGCTATTTCGTGTTATTGACAGCTCGCCTAATACCGATGGGCAAGAGTTATGATTGTGAAAAGTGTTTGTTTTGTTACTTCAAAGTTCAAGTTACCTCGGTAATGTATGTATCGGCCAGATCTAATATGAAAATCGTCTCAGTTGACGTCTACGTAGTCCAGTTTTGAGTTTAGGCCAACGTTGTACCCAACAAAAATTTCGTTTCTAAGTTTGATTAGCACAAAGCCTAGACAAGTGACAAGCGATTATCGTAAACGCCAACAAAATGTATGGGATTTGAGATTAGTATTCGCTAGCGACGACGATCTCCGTTTAGTTGCGGGTCCATGTTGGATGCGAGTAGCAGGAGATCGGTCATCTTGGCGTTCATTGAGAGAGGCCTATGTCCAGCAGTGGACGAATATAGGCTGATATGATGATTCGCTAGTGAAGCGATGACTTATGTCAAATCGCATACATTTTGTTGGCGTTTACGACAATCGCTTGCCACTTGTCTAGTAAGGCTGATGATCTGATAGTCTGACAGGAAAGAAGTTACATGCGTCGAATGGGTATTTAAAAGTCGGCCCGGCGCTTAATCTTTCGCCAGTCGTATCGGTCATCCGTGATCCGTCCCACTGGTTTACGAGAGTTATTAAAATACGAGAGTACTCATGAGCGCCAAACTAAAAATCCTAGCTTAGCTGGCTTGCTTTCGGTAGAACCGGCTACCGGTGTCGCATTGTGCAGTGTGTGATGCATTTTATTAAGATAGTCTACTGTATACATTATATACTGTACAGGAGCAGAGCAGGTGCGCTCACACCTGCCACATTCTTCTCTTCAGTGATAACGAGCTGAGCCTCATTACGGGAGGAGATGACAGATCAGCGAGCAGATCCGAGCTAATATTGTTAATGCAAGTTTGTGTATCGCGGTTTCCATTTCCGCCAAGAACACACAGTTTTTCATCAGTTTTTGAAGTTTTCCTGGATCGTGATTATGTATTTAATAGTTATTTCTATATCTTAAGTATGAGTAGGTAGAAATATAATAATTAATTATCTAATACAATTTTGTATCTAAATGTTCGATGTGTAGAGATACACTCCGAAAGCCGCTATCACTCGTCAATAAACAAAAAAAAAACATACTATAATAATATCATAAATTCCAACTCTTCAGATGCAGATATATGCAGCGGCGCGAGCACACCGCTAGATGACAAGGAAATGACTGTAAGTAACTAGGTACATAAATGATAGCGCGCCGTGCCGCTATTTAAAGTTGCATATTTTTGCTTGTGGTCACGCGGTATAGCGGCCAACCACAAACCGTGCTTTCACGTGGATTGGAATGAAGTTTGGTATTGAGAAACTTTGAATCCCGATAAAGGATGACAGATTTTCCCCAAAACATTGTATCCTTCTCGCGCGATAAACGTATTTCGGTGCAAGTTGCAACTAGTTTACATACAATATCTAAGATTATCTAGTATCCTAAAATCTACTACCTACCTATCTAGCAACATTGTCACTCTCATATTATGCCTACTTAATTATTATGTATTAGTCAGTTCTGTCGCCTGTGCTCGCGGCCGGATGGGCGTGCGCCTGCGCATACCAAGCGCAAGTCGTCGCCTCCATTCCCAAGTGCGGACAGACTTCAAAACTGTACCACAGATTACTAAATAGTTACTACTTACTACGTAAACTGTTCCGTTTTTTTAAAATACAACTTGTACTAGAAGAGTTATTTTTCTAGAGTATTTATTAAGTACTTGGGATGGATCTCTATATTATGAATTAAACTACATTTTTCATGCAAAGTAATTACAGATAGTTGATAAATATAATAGACTTCTGAATTTCAACGTCAGTATAACAGATGTACAAGGATGTGTAAAGCCCATGGATGACAATGTCATGGGAGCGTAGATGCGAAACAGCTATCACACAAAATTATAGCAGCATTATCACACCAAATGTAAAGTACCGTAATACATACTTAGATGACATTGATTTAATCGAGTTTGTGTCGGTAAGACGCAAAACAGTTTCTCTAGTGACATTTTATGGGATGGTAGAGAAGATTTTTAATACATGTAAAATGCATATTTGTTTAATACTATTACTATATTTATCAGCACAAGCAGGAATGGAGATCAGTTTTCAATATTATTTTTTCATTTTCATTCCGTTTGTCGGTCGAGTGTGAATTAATTAATACATTTCACACATAAAAGGAGTTACCGACATTAAATCGATTTGATAAGATCGCATCACGCACGATCAAGGTCGTATTGAACTCTACATACAGTCTTACAAGACTGTTTAGGCGCATGCCCAAAGCTAAATCAGACATATTTTAAAGTGTCACTTAAACGACAGCTGGATGACGTTTATCTTGTCAATCCCAAGGAACAACTTCTTGCAATACTTATGCTCTGGCAGAATGGTGCAACCTTGCATCCATGGGTTTTGGCATCCAAAAAGCAAAATACTAACGCTGGCGTCATTCTGTAAATCTGTATAACAGCTGTTTCGTATCCCGTTCCTTGCCATTTGACAATGTCGTATAGTGCCAACGTTTCTTGACAATGTCATCTATGCGCCAAAATATCCTGTAGCTCTTTATTTTTTGCAATTTAAGCCTACCGTATTTTGCTATCTGTGGAGATATTTCTTGGCTTGAAGCCGAGTAGGTGTATAAAAACTTTTACACTTCAATTACGAAAAAATGTGTCACTGTTTTTTTTCGTCACCGTCTGACGCGCAATGTTATCTATGAAGGTATTTCCCCGGCTCATGTTGCAATCAGGGCTGTCAACTTTACAAATATAAAACTAAATTGAAACTAGAGTGAACGCTTAAAACAAACCATTGCGCTTTCAATATTAAAGTATTTTGTGGAGCTTCTTGCTCTACGATGTTTTGTTACCTAAAAAAGTTAGATTGGTACAGATTTTTGGTGCAATATTTATTTTTTCGGAGGTTATATCTGTCATGTTGTCAGCCCTGGGCTTGTGCCATGGCGGTGGCACGCGGACAGACCCGCCTGTTTATAGTTCCCAGGCGATAATCGCTATCTACCTCAAACACCTTGTTTGAAGGCGCTAGAGCCGACGTAACATCACCTCACGTTGATGTACGATTAAAGATAGACTTTGATATGGAAATGGGAATGTTGGTAATTGGGTAACACTGTTTTCAGGAATAAACAGTGTTGGCAACATAGACAGTACAAGAATAAAAAAAATTATAACTATTACACTTAACTAAACAAAAGCTTGGGGAAATAAAATAATATAAGTACGTAACATAAATATATTATGTTTAGCTATGGAAAGATATGGGAAAGAAGTTAGAACTAATCTTGATGAAATATCTAATGTTACGACTTATACGAGCCCACACAAAACAAATTATCTCGAGTTAGCAAAAGCTATAGAGGGGATTCTAGAACTATTTTTTTCGCTTCTTCCAGAACTTTATTCTGGAAGATTTTTATCATTCTAGGCTCTTAATTTAAGTATTAAATTTTTTAGCTTGTATTAATTTCTGTAAAATGTATGCAAGTTAAAATAACTTGCTTTTTAATTTGACGTATGTTTATCAATTATCACTGAAAGTACGATCTCACCTAAATACATTTTTTTAATTGTGTGTCGCTTATTCTATATCAATGTAGAGCATCTAGCATAATATGATTATAATAATAACATAAAACTAAACCTTATCGTTAAGACAATAACAGTTATATTCGAAAATATAACTTTCATGACTTTACCAAATACTTAGTTCAGTTTCCAAAGAGGTGTCATACTGCACCTTTTGTTTGAGTTCAAATCTATATTATTGTCTATGTGTAATTCTTACTTAAATATTAAGTACAGAAAGAACAAAGAGTTGTTCTTATTTCAAATAAATAATATCACTTTAATTAATCTGAAATATTTAAAGTTTTTTAAACATCAAAACTTAAATAATAACTTTTAGGCCAGTATTATTTGCCAAGCATTTTATAAGGTAAGGTTTTAATAAAACAAGACTTTCGAATATTAGAATACTTTTTGAACCCTTTTTAAAATATTCTAGTAAAATTTGAAAATATCTTCAGAACTTGCTGAATATTTTATAGTAACGTATCGGTTATGCTGAATATTTTATAGTAAGACGTTTTGATAAATGATCGATCAAAAAACACTTTAAGCTCAGCAAACGCTTTCAATATTTTATGCAATAGGTTTTCTAAGATTTTAATATAAAATGCTAGGGTGAGTCTGCAATTTTTGTTTTGTTCAGTCTATGTCCTAGATTTAAAGTATCCTTGGATGAGATTTTACACAAACAGAGTATGTTGAATTTGAAATTTGAGAAGTATGCTGCAATTTCCAATAAATTGTGAAAAGCAAAACAGAACTGTAGATAGCAGATAGTTTGTGTAAGCAACGTTATACTAACAATTAGTTAACGTCCTTATGAATTCATACTTTGCAAATTGCAATAGTTTCAACCAACCTCCTAAGACTTTATAGTCCATTAATAGCTTATGAAAACAATGGATTTCACTTCTCGGGTGCCGGCAGAAGAGGAAAACGAAACAGGAGTAAGCATAGATGCATTTTGCCGCTCGGTAGAAAAAAAGGAACATTGTACTATTTCTACTCTCCAATCTCCATCCGTCTGACAAATTTTCAAGCTCATGTGTCATGACGCGAGTTTAACACTTATTCCCATAGATATAGAACATACTGACGTTTATTCCCTAACCAAAATGTGCACTACAGCAGAAGTTAAAGAAACTGATTCCACTTTCGAAGAGCCTCAAACAGGCACGTTCTATAATAGTCATGGCATTACAGTAATGCAGTATGTGGCACCTGCAAGGCCGCATCTGCAAGGCCACTGTGACAAGGCCAGGCCGTTGGCAC
Organism: Lysandra bellargus; assembly: GCA_905333045.1. Taxonomy (NCBI): domain Eukaryota; kingdom Metazoa; phylum Arthropoda; class Insecta; order Lepidoptera; family Lycaenidae; genus Lysandra; species Lysandra bellargus. The sequence goes on from HG995330.1 coordinate 7,113,201, forward strand.
CGCAGCTAGACAAGGACTCCACCTGCCTATTTGTGTACTGTACTGTCTTGGACAGACCGACGGACAAATGTATTTATTCATAAAGGTCAACGCTATTAGTTTCAAATGCTAGATGTTGCTTGCAACTTTGTGTAGAAATCCTTTGTCCTCGTTAACCGCACATTTTGCCGGACTAAAAAGAATTCTATCATGTCTTTACTCCTTTTGGAGACTGAAAGCATCTTTATAGAGAATACAAAATGTCATTCAAACAAGTTCTGCAATTTGAGCATGTAGAGGTTACAATTCTTTCTTCAATCCATTAGTTTTCTTTTCACGGCATATTTTATGACAGATCACAGTTTCATAAACTTCTTAAGTTAGCTATATTATGTAGAAATATTCCAAGACACTTGCTTCGAAGTTTGAGAAGTTATAAATAACTCCGCGTCCTTTGAAACTTGACTGTACACATTCTTATTCGCACAATCATTCAATACGAATGCGTCGAAAAAGAAACAATGTTCGCCTCGAAATAGATCGGAAACGATTAAGACTGTGTTTATGTCTGTTTGTATATTTCCCGCGCGTAAACTTGACAGAATTAGTTACAATACGCCCTCCCTTTCAAGTCCCGTGGAATACTTGGAAATGACCACTGTAGAAAGCCAATACCTGCCAGATCTGTTTGTGTGTCTTTTTTAAGAAGTAATTATTATGGACAATCCTAATTACATCCCTAAGCCAATCTCTACATCTTCAATATTATAATATTACTAGCAGATTACTAGCTATCCCGGCAAACGTTGCTTTGCCATAATATAAAGTATTTCGCTCATATTATTTTATTGAAGTGACTAAATAAGTATGTCGCCATAGCAACGTCGATCGCTATCCCGTCGCACAAACAATGGTCGCCGTCAGTCTCAGGTTGTAATAATTTACTATTATTTATTCAACAAATGCACTTATCAATATATAAAGTACCGAGTAACCGATTCTCAGACCTACTGAATATGCATATAAAATTTGGTAAAAATCAGTAAAGCCGTTTCGGAGGAGTTCGCTGACTAACATTGTGACACGAGAATTTATATATAAGATGTTAGAAGATGCATCACTCTTATTAATATTATGACGTTTACACAGTACATTGTACAAGCTTCTTCCGGACAGAGAAGATTTAGTTTTTCGATGCAAATTAAATAACCTACCTATTCTAGGATTCGCTCAAATAAACGGACAGTTTATTGTCGATACCGATTCAAGTTACACAACTATTGGGGGAGTATTATCACAAAAATAGGAGGACAGAGGCCAGATTAGGGCCGTATCAAATATAATAGCACTCAAGGCGCTATATCGAAAGTAATTCTACCGCAAGGGCAATTTTATACTTAATTTGTATGATTATAAAGTCGTGAATACGCTGCGGCCAGAAGCTATCGGCTCGCTCGGAAAACATGCGAAAAAATATAATTATAATCATTTAAAAAATAACTAGGAGTATTTAAGCAAAATACTTCTATACGATTTTGAGTTGCAAAGGTGTATATCAATTAGACTAATTTCTTACAATTCATCTATTTTCGTTTAAAAATAATCTGCAAACTTCGTATTTTTAAGAAGTCATTTCGAAAATTAAATTTATCGAGGCAAAATACATTAATCGTGTTTCTAGTTCTTCTCAAACCTAGATAAGGCTATGAAGATATGTATATCATTACCAAATTTGTAACATTTCTGAGGATCCTATAGTATTATGTCAAAAAAAACAGTTTCTTCAATATAGCGCCTTAAAGCACATCCAACAGGCCCAACTTAAACCTGAAGAACTGAACCAGAGAAGGTTGAAGAAGAAGAGCTTTTTTGTATATAATAAAGCAAGGGAGCAAACGAGCAAACGGATCACCTGATGGCAAGCAACTACCGTCGCCCATGGGCACTCGTAACATTAGAAGAGCTGCAGGTGCGTTGCCGGCCTTTTAAGAGAGAATACGCTCTCTTCTTGAAGGTAAGCAGGTCATATTGGTCCGGCAATACTGCTAGTGATATTTCGTTATAGAGTATTACAGTGCGCGGCAGAAAGTTACGCGAAAAACGTACGGTGGAAGACTGCCACTCATCAAGGTGATGAGGATAGTATATTTTTTGCGTGGAAAGTTGGGCTCCTGCCTGCATGTTGCGGGCCTGTAACTTTAAAGAAGACATTAAGGACTGAAGCCCATTCTCCCCAGCAACAGGACGTGGACGAGACATTCATGTTGCGATTCCTGCGTCTAATTCTGTCGACATCCGTGTCGCCGGCGCTGCGGTGTCGCGCTGCTCTCTTTGCACTTGTCGCCGTCTGAGCCAGTTACATTGCACTTCTATTATTGGCGCACTTAGAGCTCATTTATAAAAAGCTGTTAAGACAAATCGCATACTATTTTTTAACCCGCTTTTTTTAGTTTGGGCGGTATGCAGGGCCCCCGTAAAGGCTACTGGCGCCTATGTGCAAAAAAGGATTTTGGCGCCCCTTTAGACAAATTTTTTGGGTCCTTGGTTTTGGCGCCCCTAAAGATGGCGATTTGGCGCCCCTAGAGGATGGCGCCCGTGTGCATTGCACACATTGCACATATGGTAACGGAATCTTTGAGACTGAGCACGATTTTTTCCTATCTAATTAATTTGAAACTTTGCAATAATTGCATACGTCTTTAGAGCCAATGACAATGTTATAATTTCTTAAAATTTGTTGAAAAAAAATGTTTTTTTTTTTGTTTTTTTTTACATATTATATTATTATCATGCATTTTTTACAAAGCGCGGTAGAATGAGAGGAGTACCTATTACTGTATTAGTTCCTCATCTTTACCGCTCCGGCGGTTAACTCTTCTTTTTAGAATGTTTTGAAGATCAGGTCACATGTCCTGACTCCCGACGCGAGTTCAATGTTTATACCCATGCCAAGAAAAGTGCACAACGCCGCTAAATAAGTTTTTACTAAAATATCGCAATATCGCGCACCTACTGGCCGTGAATCGAGTTCTATGTCACATTAAAAAAATAGGCGGCAAACAAGCAAATGGGTCACCTATCGGAAAGCAAGTGAAATTGCACATGAACGAGTTATTAGTAAATTAGTAACTGTGAATTTAATTTAAATACTAACAGACTATTACTTCCCAGGATATAAACGCCTACATACGACACAATAATAATTTGATTCATAATGGAGAAATAGCTTTTACGATGAAAGCTTAGGTGACCTGCTTCCGATAATACAATAGCACTCTTGGCATTATCTAACACAGTTTATCCCTTCATTCCCTTTAACTGACAGACATTTTGACACTTATAAGTGTGTATGTTTGTCAGTCACGTAGCTAATATCCATGCTAATATTGTAATATTAGCATGGATATTAGCTACGTGACGAACTGACAACTGATAAATAATAAAGGAAACCAAAACTTCCGGAAAGCTAAAGCAGTGAGCGAACTGATGATGATTAACTATTGCTAAGAACTCTCTCGATCATATAAAAGTAAATATTATATCTACACATTTGGATGCTACGAATTACGATGCCACGGACAAACTTATACAGGGTGTAACAAAACTAAGTGAGAATAGCGAGTTGATGAGTTCCCTGTAGCGAGCGAGATGAGTTCCCTGTAGAGAGTTTACTGTGAAAGTAGCAGCGCTGAAAGACCAAAAAATTTTTGTGATTTGTATGGGCAAACGCCCCAGCGCGGCGTCGCGAGTTATCTCATACAAAAGTGAAAAAAATTTGCTCTTTCAGAGCCGCTACTTTTACAGTGAACTCTATAAACGGTCTCATACATACTGTAAAGTATTATCACTTAGTTTTGTTACACCCTGTATACAGAGTACAGACAGACAATAAGTAAAACTTATAACACCCTGCTTTTTCGAGGAGGGTTAAAAATTAGTAGCATTTTAGTGTCGTTTTGTTAAGCATTAATATCAGCATTTTTAACCGACTTCCAAAAAACGAGGAGGTTATATGTTCGGCTGTGTTATTTTTTGTATGTTCAACGATTACTCCGCTGTTTGTGAACCGATTTTCGAAATTTTTGTTTTGTTGTGTAAGGTTTCATTTCAATTTGGTACCATGTTCACAACCTGACCTGAAAATGATGAAACCTGATGATGGGATCCAGGAGTAATCGAGGGGACTCCTCGAAATTTATATGGAAACATATGGTGATTTTGGTTTTATGTGAAGTGTACTAAGAATATGCTACCAAAAAGTCAAATATTGGGTCAAGGTATACCATGGTTTCGAAGATGCTGAGAGAACTCCTGACTCTTTATAGATACACGTTTGGGAGTTTCGGCGTTGTTTTAAGAACAGAAAGCATATGCTACCAGCCTATCATGCAATTCAAATTCATCATCATCATCGTCATCATCATCATCATTACCACGTCATGTTAAGGTCACCAATGTCTCATGGCACAAAATAGATAATAATAGTACAAGACATAGGTATGGATACAATAATAATAATTATATACATAACAACACCAATTATAGGCTGTTTAATATACACGGCGGTCGGCCCGAATTCGGCTAAACCTCAACTATTTCTGTACTCAATCTTCATAATTTTGAAGTCGGTGCCAGAAACTTGTCAAAGAAATAAAGATTCAGCTATATCTGGTACCGACTTAAAAATGATGAAGATTGAGTACAGAAATAGTTGAGGTTTAGCCGAATTCGGGAAAAGGCACTACATATTAGATAGGAAAATTTATTTAATACTTTTTAGTTCATATTATAAGGATGCTATTAATATTGTTTTTACCATGGAAGTTGGTTTTAATTTTTATTTATTGCTCTTTAAGTTTTGTTATGAATGTAATGTCAGTTAAATTGTTTAGCTAACGATGGAGTTAACCCCAACATATTTAACTGTGTCGTGCAACACGCTAACCTGGGTATAACGGTCGCAGGTTCGATTTCTGTTCGGAATATGACTTATGAGTAGGGGAGTAGGGGGTTCAACTTTATATGGTAGTCATAAAGAGGCTCAAAAATGGGAAACTGGAAAGTCTTACGTGTACCTCGGTTAATTTTTCAGTTATTCGAATTTGTTTTACTGCACATGAGCATTTTTATATTTTGGTAGTTTGATTGCTTCCGTACCTAAAACCTTTTTTCTCTTCTACAGAATAGAGATATAAGTATACTGCAAACACGCGCACATTGACTGAAATGGTAGACAGATAGTCTAGAATCTAGATATCAGGGCGAGCTCCCTGTGCGTAAGCATCATAAGCTTACGAATAAGGATCCGTAGTTTTAGGGCCTGTTTCACCACTTCCTAATAAGGTGCCGGATAAGCTTATTTGACAGGTTCTCCATACTCTATCTGTCAAGTTAAGTGGTGGATAGCCTTATCAGGAAGTGGTGAAACAGGCCCTAAGAATCAAACCTCTTCTACGTGGAATAGGACTTAATCGCGGTACAAGTCATGATAACAAATCTTATTTTTCAAAAATCTGTCAAGAAACAAGATAAACTACTAAACTTATCACTTATGGCCCTAATTGTATCTAGTTGGCCCCACAACCAGACCCCACTCGATACCCACAAATATGACAGAACACGTAAAAGAGTCAATTAAGATAAAAATATTTAGAATGTAAAATTTTTCTCTGTCACGGCATGGGCCGCAAGATGGTATCTGTATTGATAGTAATTTATCGACGTAGTGGGCGGCATTAATAGGCAGGACAGGACAGTAAAGGGTTCAATACTGTGACATGACGTCTGAATTATATGGGGTAGGGCTGACAGAAGCCCTAAACGCGGTTTTACTGCAGTTAAGTTTTCGGTAAAATAAAATGCTGTGGTTAACTATACGTGATTGTCATAAAATAATAAACCACTTTTTTATCTTTTGTATATGAGGACGCAGACTACACATTCAGATGATTAAAGCTTTTCGACTGAAGTGTGAAGTGAAAAACGTGCCAATTCAGGTCCATTGCAATTTGCAGAGGCCATATTTAATGCTTTACAATCCTCTTACTAATAAAAATATTGAACCAAATCAAAACATTTATTTCATTACCAAAAGCTTTATAGCAGTGATGGAAAATTGAGCATAACTTTGGCTAACTTTTTGTCATGGTATGATGTGAAATTTCCTAATTTAACAGGTACGCACTCACACGCTAGCATAATACTATATTACCATATTTTGATACCATGGAAAGACAAGATAAGACATAACTATTGTATGTTTTAATGGGTAATTATTTATATTAGGTGTCAAAATCAATTAAATAACTAACGTGTGTCACCCCTACGCTGCAGTAAACTCTTTAACTGCGTAAGATATTTTTATTTGCAGACGTAAACTGGGGCATCAAATTTTTGGAATCGACATCAAGATTCAAGTCACACCTTTTATTTGTTATTGCAAATTCCTTTTGCAGATGTATTAGAGATAAGGAAAACAACAAAAGCGAATTAGTGTAACAACATAAAAATTTGGGTATGCTCTACATACAGCTTACATCGACATTGTTATGTACGGAAAGTAGCTTCTAACGAATAAAAATATATAATTGGAAATTCTTTTGGCCGTTATCTTTATTCTTTACGGGCATTCGCCGAAGACTTCGACGAACATGAATTAATATTTCCACCAAACGTTAGAGAAATCCAAAAATTCCGCCGGACTCTACAATTAAACTTTTAGCTTTCTCTATTTTCTACCTTTCGTCTAATATACTCTGTTTTCCACAATTTACGTTGAGGGTGATCTGTTTTTTAACCGACTTTCGATAAAAGGAGGATGTTCTATGTTCGTCTGATATTTTTTCTTATGTATTTAATAACATTTAGACCTAACTCCCAAGTGATAATCGTCCTAGAAGACAAAAGTTTACTTGCTGTTGTTATTCCAGGCTCATACATTGTTACAGTTAATAGTGGTTACATTGACAACTATTAGTCGATACAGTTGTAGTTACATTGTAGTATAATTGTTGACATCCCGCAATTCCAGTGCTCGTCAACCATCGGTTCCCGGGCCTCCTACGCAATTATCCATTGTTACTAATGTCTCCTCTAAATCAGGGCTATTGTACCGGCGGTTCACACGTGCGTTCTCCCACGAGTTTGTCTCTTCCTAAGATTGCGTACTTTATATGCACGTTATCAGGGCCGGATTTAAACTTTTGGCGCCCTTGGGCAGTTGGCACTGAAGAAAGAATGCCCCATACTTCATATGCACGATATCAGGCCCGGATTTAAATTTCAGGCGCTCTTGTGCACGGTAAAGTGCAGTGAGCCGTCCCATCAAATATAATCACTAATCTCTAAAAGTTACGTGACTCGTTTTGATGGGTATTTTGATGTTTCATTTCAAAAAGAAGAGAGAAATGAATTAATTTAATCATTATTTTGAAGATAACATTTCGCTTAAGTGGCCGGGCTTCCCTCGAAATTTTCATACATACGTAATACCAAAATAATTTTCTCATACGAAAATATTTAACATGTTTGAGTTATTTTTCAGCTTAAAAATAGTAATTACCTAGGTTCCTGCACAAAAATTAACTTCAAAATATTTAAACACTAAAAAATATAATAAAACACTAAAAATATATATAAATGAATAGTAAAATTTATTACAAAATATTTAAATACTTACTAAAAATATTTTTTAGAGTATAAATATTTTGTAGTAAATTTACTATTTATTTATATATTTTTTAGTGTTTTACTCTATTTTTTAGTGTTTAAATATTTAGTAGTAAATTTAGTATAAAAATTTATACACAAACATATTTTTTTTAGTGTTTGAATATTTTGAAGTTAATTTTTGTACAGGAACCTAGGTAATTACTATTTTAAGCTTAAAAAATAACTCAAACATGTTAAATATTTTCGTATGAGAAAATGATTTTGGTATTACGTATGTATGAGAATTTCGAGGGTAGCCCGGCCTCTTAAGGTGACAAAGTTATGAGTTACAACATTTCGATGTTACCAAATATATCAATATTATTGTATTATATACTTATTATTTAATTCGATTAATTAAAACAATGAAACATTTCTAAGAAATTTTGACGACACTAAAAAAATTGTCACCCTGGGCTCTGGCTCCGACTGCCCCTAGTGTAAATCCGCCACTGCACGTTATGTAATCTACGGACGTCTCAATTGATATAAGCGTTTGTAGATAGGCCGTTGTTTAAGGCCTTTTATTACTAGAAATATGGTGTACGTATGCCCTTCCTTATGATAAGTAGAGTTAAGAATTTTCTGTTTTGCATTTCACCTTTGGCAATAAATAGGCATGTAATAATAATAAAGCACTTGAATGTAAATTTGATTTCGCATCTTTTAGAAATATTGTGCATGTTTTTATTTTTTTTAATTTAAGATTATATTATTTAGTTTTATTCTTTGATCGTAGCATTTACATTTTAGTCGTCATCTAGTGAGTAAGTACAGCTGCTCACCTAATATAGGTATAGATTGAATGTAGTATGAATTTAGTAGCGGTGATGATTAATACTTCAGTCGGAATTTCCAGGAATTGCTATTGTATTCTATTGTTGTCGCGATCACCGGTGCTCGCGCGGGGCCTGAAGGATTAAAGTACTAATTATAACATTACAAGGTTTTGTATCTTTATTGACTACACTCGGAAAGATAACCTTAATCCTTCGACCGCAGATTCTTGGAAATCTATTGTTATTCTATTGTTGTCGCTGAGTTTGTCGCGGTCACCGGTGTCCTTGGGGCTTGATCATTGATGGGTTAAGGAGAGCCAAGATTAGTTTTATCACCGTACATCGCACTTTAGGATCCTTCCTTAAACTATAGTAATATGATAAGTAAGAGTTAAGACGCATTTGTCGATACATTTGCATATACCAATTACTACTGAGTGTATAATTGTACAGAGTACTAGTAACGTTGCCTCCGCTAACAATTAACCTGTGTCCGTTCCGCTTTCTACACATTTTATCATATTTTTCGAGTGTGAGTGAACCAAATCTGGATGATTTATCATGTGCAGTGGGAACTTTGCTATGTGAAGAAAAATGCTTGTTATAAGCTGGTAGATTATAAGGCTCGTACGTGAACTGGATCTGAAATGGACGCAGCAGCTAGGATCCATATCCATACATCGAACGTGTTGAACGTTACACGCCGATTGATTTGTTAAAGCTAGTCAAATTGTTTTAAATCTTTGAAGAAACCCAACAGGTGTTATAAATGTCAAAAGTGACTTTTTGTTGTGCATTGTGTTTGTATGTGGATTATGGCATGAGCATGAAGAGAATTTATTTTCTGACTGGCAGACTTCGGCACGGTGTTTGTATGCGTGCGACTAGACGTATGCGTATAAGACTAGCTATTGCTATGCAATAGCTTTACCGCGGCAGTCCTCGAGTGCCACACGTATTTTAATTATATACTAATTATGCTCTTTACTTAGCAGGTCGTGGATTACATCAGGAGCAAGACCCACTTCGTCAAGGGTCGAGCGCTTGGAGTCCCGCGACAAAGTGAATTTTAACTCCTTTGTGGTGAGAGTCCCGACGCACCATCTACCGACCTTCGAGAAGGAGGAGTTCTGGCCGATTGGAGTCGTCTACAGGATCGGTTCCGAGGACGACTTCCGAACACGTCGCGCCCCACGTCGCAGACAATTCGTGTTTAGTGTTAGTGTTAGTTTTTAGTATAATTGTATGTATGTTAGTCTATAAGGCATTTATAGCATGGGCCAAGATGCCTGAGTTAAATAAATAAATTAGTTAACCGATTCGTTGCCACCATCATTTTCACGAAACAAACTGCTTGGCCTTTGGTAAGCACAGGCCAAGCAGTTTGTTCGATGACGCGCCATAAGCGTCATCGGCCCTGCTAAACGATGACGCCCCATGTGCGGCATTGGCCACTGGTTGTGTTTTATGCACATTTAGAGTAAGGAATTATAATTACAGTATAATAAATTAGTTTTAACGTGTTTTTAACAATCCTTGTATGCTGCGCCTGGCGCGTCATCGGCCTCACTGAATCTTTTTAAAAGACGCGCTGGGCGCGGCAGTGCCCACGAATCGGTTAATAAAAGTATAATAAAAGTCTATAATGTTTAATTTGTTTATCACTTATGCTGCGTGCAGGTGCAAATACCTATCCAATTGATAGCTTCAACATTTAGTAAGGAGCTGCACAATTGCAAAAACTGCGACCTACATGCTATAATTATACAACAAAACATTTCTTTAATTTTTTACCTGAATAAGGATGTGATAATCGCCATTCAGCAATTCGATATAATACGAGTATGTCAAATATAAAAGTACTGTCCACAAAACACCCTTCGAAAAAATTATCGTAAGGAACATTATTATAACTTGAACAATACTTAGGTGTAAAATGTAAGGACCGATGCTTGGAAATAGCACACTACGCAAGAAAAGCTTTTGAATTGCTCATGAATTATGGACTCAAACGGTTCTCTTCCTACTGCGATTTACCGAAAACATTTTTGACGATGTTGAGACGAGGTCATACAACTATTAAAGAATGATTCGAAAAACTCAGTTTTACTGTTTAGTGATGAATGTCTTAAATAGTCGAGTAGTCTAAGAAGTTTGTGTTTCTCGCGTACAGCCTATTTTCAAACTCAATGCAAGCCTAAATAAAGGACACTAATCCATATCATGTGGCATGGTTCTACTGTACCCTCCCGAAATTCCCTGTATTTTTTCTGCTGTCTGTGTGCGCACGCGCACGTCGTGACTCGTGGCGCAGGTGGCTCGTTCGTATTCGCGGCGCTGCCCCATCACCGGTTTTTCATCCGTTTCCTGCGATGCCGGGAGTGGCCGGGATTTCAGCATAATGCAGATATATACAGTAGAGTCAGGCTATACTCTTGGAGTCGTATTAGGCGCGTATAAAATTTGACTCCGTATTGACAGAGTCAAATTTTATACGCGCGACGATAGAGATAGGAGCAAATTCACAAATTGGTCTACTTTCGAACTACTTATTTGTTATCGATCCATTGCAAATGAATTAGAATGAACTGATTTTTATAATGGGATTTTTTTTTATATTTGCTTCTATTAGGGGAATTGTGCTTAAGATGGCATACTTTTTGTTTGAAGGTAAATATTTAAAATAAAATAAGTCACATGAGATCAGTAACTTACTTTTATAAATAAATGATCTATTGAATACAATCATGTTACTATATTTTAAACATTTATTACAACATTTACTAATAAAATATACAAACATATACAAACTGAATATATTTTAATAACTAACGAAATTAAACAGTTTTTGAAAAATCAACAGTGAAAAAAAACATAAATTGCACGCCAGGTCGACGAGTGTAAGATGACACATCGATATGGTAAGACGACATACTATGATTCCTTAGACTTTGATGGTATGTCGTCTTATACAATACGTAAATTCCAAGCTGCATCATCATCCCTCTAGTTGTCAGTGGTGTAAGGATTCTTAAGTTCTTCATCATTGTCAAAAAATATACAATGCTTCTGTTACCGATTTAGCAGATACATAAGTAACTGTACTATGTCATCTTAAGCCGACGTCTAGTATGTCATCTTACCAAATGAGTAATAGTGGATACAAATAAATTTTGTAAAAAAATACTTAACGTTAGAACACACTTTCATTAATATTTGTGGCCTATAAGAATCCATGTTCATAATAACAATTTGTTATAAGAAAATATTCTGACCTTATGCGTTTTTTCACCCCAAAACAAAAGTGTAAGAAAATTTTTCTCTCATCAAAATTAGGAAAATCTTTATTACTTTGCAAAGTACGGTCCCTGTCCGACATACTAAGTTGGGCTACTAGGGGCACACTAAGGTGCTCCATAAAACGTCACAAGTTCACAGACAGCACTATTATTTCAACGAATTTTGCCAATGTGTCGTCTTATCTGACTATGTCATCTTAAGCACAATTCCCCTATATGATACCAGGGTGATTGTGAATTCCTGTAGACGGCTACATGATCGTAGTAATCAAATCAAATCCCATATTATGTAGCTAACATAATGTAAGAAGCTAAATCACAGGAGTAAAAATGTGTGGCCTGACCCTCTGATAAACTTCTTGATAGCTCCCATAAAGGAAGCTATAACACTGGAATAAAAATAAGTGGCCCAACCTTATAAAAATTTGCGACACATTAAAGCGTTCAATCATAAAACAGTGACCAAAAGTTTTCCAAAATCACGCTTATGAGTGCGTGCGCCTGATTCGGGTAATCTATTATGAAGATGTGTTCTTTATCATTTATACTACTGTATATTATTTATACTGTGGTTTCGGCATCTGCCGGCTGCGGTATGCGGAATAACAATCGCGATAACTGATTGTATATCAATGTACTTGTTTTTGTTGCACCAGTGTTGAGTGTTGAGACTTGAACCGCACTAAACTTTGATCGCAGGACATGCGAAGAAAAGTTTAAATTTTTTTTTTTAGATCTAGTCATATTGTTTTCGGCATCTGAACTGCCCCGGAGCAGGGTGGGCCGACGGGATACGGAAACAGCCGAAGTTTAAATTAAGAACATAAATTACGTATTGTACTAGTACTAATAAGTCTACGTGCTTCGTGGATCATCGGTTTTGTTTAGCTATTTCCGTATCCGTTCGGCCTGCCCTGTCTGCCACCCCGGGGCAGTTCCAGATGCCGAAAACGCTAATAGAAGTTTCTGGAGTTTTGGCAGCCTTTATATTATCTATTCAATAATGCTGCCAATTGGCTAGCGTTTAAAGCCATTTAAAAGAGCTTTTGACTGCGAATATGCTTATAGCTTAAAAGTATAACCTTTAGAAAAGGCGTTCCATACAACCGTCAGCGCGAAAATGCGGCACACTTGAAATGAGTGAGCTCACTCATCTGAGAGCAGTGTGCCTTAGGACGCGGTGACAGCCGGACGTGTTTAATTAATTGATTACCGCGTTGTTTTTCGCTACATTTCGCTCCAAAATGCCGTCATGTGCCTTCCGACAGTGCATTAACAACACGAGAAATATAAATAAAGCCAGAGGTGCAATATTTCACACGTAATTACTAATATAAGATTTGGCTTATTGCGCTCCTGCTACCTTAAAAACCGGGCACTAGTAAGTCACGATAAAATAGACCGCTAACCGTACATGGTCGTTTTCATAAGAACTAACTATACATATACTGTATGCCTTCTAAAACCAATTACGATAACTATATATTGAACACATATTCAACAAAAAATTGCTGATATCATAGAGTAGACAAATAAAAATCCAGAAGACAGCATAAAATGCCATTGCTGTGCTGCCTGCTGGTGAACATACTGTCGTAAGGCTGCGTTTCCACTGGAAATGAGCTAGGCTGCGTTGCGAGGAATATGCTTTACAAGAACCAATAAAATCGTTGCGCTGACCGTGGTCAGGCAAATGAATCGTTTGACGTTTCTATTGGTTCTTAAAAACACATTTCTCGCAACGCAGCTTAGCTCAGCTCTGGTTCAAACGCAACCTTATGGTCGTTTTTCAATTATGTCTAGTAAGTAGTAGACAATATTCAATAAGTATTCCCGCATTCGTCATGTATATCAGTGAAAGCTTGAAATCGTGGGAGTACAACACAAAGAAAGTGAATAAAAACGCAAAAATCACAAAGATGTCTCTATCATTTTCAAGTTTCTTGTGATTTACCGTTTTTAGACTCATTGTGTGTACACAACGTAACAGTAAACGTTAGCTTAGAGAGTGCAATAAAACTATTGTGATTTGATTTATATCTAAATAAGCTGTAGCTTGAGCAAAGAGTTATGAACGTTTGACGTTATTTTCAATACGGGTCAGAAGTTAAATGACAATAATTTAAACCATAAAATATATTAAACACGTTTAAGTCACAATCATAATAATTATTATTTAGTATTAGAAGATAATTATCTGATATATTAATATATATTATAAATATTTCATATTATCAAACAATAATAAATAACCAAGTTAGGTATCCATTTAAATAATGGTAAGTTTGGATCTTCTGTCATTCCGGAGGTAGAGGACGTTAAAGGAAATCTTCGCATCGTTCTAACGAAAAAAATGCTCTACCCCAATACTATGACTTTCGCCACGGATTACTAAATAGTTACTAGTTACTACGCATCTTTGCCGTAGTAGTAGTACAGATACCTACCTAATATGCCCTAATACACTCTGAAATGCAACATTTTATAGTCGAAAGTCGAAACAATGTAGCACCCGCATAAACCTGCTTGTTATCAAATTTATGTGACCGCGGCGACGCCTCCCAATTTCCGAACCATTACAACGCTAATTACATCAAAATAAATCGTTTGTAAACGGCGGCAGCCATGTTGGTGTTAGAATAATTAAGCGCTTAATCAGAGGTGTATTAATTGCTTCGATAATTACAATTGCTCTATCAGAGCGTCCGCGTCGGTGCCTAATGTAGATTGGCTTGGATTTAGTGTAGAACTAAAATTCTAAATAGTTATTACGTAAGTATTTCTATGAGAAACGAATCTACATAAATTTTTAATATTATGTAGGTAATTGTTAAAGAAATGGACTAGAAAATTAGCAAATATGTACCTATAGCCCGATGGTAAGTTACCGCTCACATAATAGTACGTACGTTTTAATGAAATACAAAAAAGTGTTATTTCACGTCATTTTTCTATGAGACAGTGGTATTTGTCCGTCTGAATATGCCTTCATTTAGCAAATCATGACGTGTCTGGTATCTCACATTAAAATTTTTCTAAAATAATAATATTGTTTTATTCACAAATAAAACAATTAAGTATTCCATTTTCCGCTTGCAGTATAATAACGAAAAATTAATCCAATAGGCAAAAAGCAATTGTAAAACGATACAACCGGAAATAACGACGTTATTGCATCAATTTTCCGTCGTAAAAACCGATAATAACAGGTAGCGTTGGCAGAAACAATAAAAATCGTATTTGGCGTATCGACTAGGCCGGAGGCGTTGACCCCCGCCCTCAGAAAAGTTCCGTATACAAAACTGTTTGTTTGTTTGTATAGAATATAAAGATATGTATGTAGTTTGTTATTGAGCCTTATATATATAGAGAAGGGTTTAAAATCAGTTCCTCTAACAGGCCATAGGGGTAACAGCTCTAAAAAGGTTGGAAACCACTGGTCTAGACAGTGCTTATAATAGGAGGTTAATTATTTGGGACTTACAACACATCTTACCTAGTAAAACAATTTATGGAAAGTTTTTCTGTAAGTGTATAAGAGAGTTAAGTAGAGAATAAGGTTAAAAAATAACTTTACCCTTAGATGTATTTCAGCTAACAACAAACTAACAATAATCACATAATATGTAATTTTAATTTACAAGAAATATAAGTTTTTTTTTTATTTTATTTATTATTTATAGATGTATTTCTTTGCGCGGTGCATAATTAGTAGATTCATAGCCATTAGCCATACGGAGCTTTAGGTCAAAATATGAATGAAAACAGAGTTAAGATATTACTGAATAGAGATAATAATAAGTCAAGGTTTCTATCCCGACAGTTTTTTTTATTGAAATACGAGTAAATCCGAAGCATGTTGTCAGTACAGTACGTTTAGTAGAGTAATATCCGTCGCGGGGAACATTCGACTTGATCCCTTATCGTCGGGGTTGTTAACTTGTTATTACTGATTGCAGCCTGCCGCACCGTCACGTCGCGTCACTAACACTTTACATAGAATTTTTTTAAGTTAATTAATTTTTTAAGTGAAAATTTGTCTGTCTGTGTCTTTATTGTCTCCATACGTTTACACCGCTGAACCTTTTAAAATGGTATTTGGTATTTGAAGGCCGGGAAAAGAAAATAGATTTGATATCACCAAAATTGTTTCCACATGATAAAAGAATTTGCGCATGTTCTTTGAAACAAGAACTACCTATTCGGTAGATAAGCAAATACAGTGTAACCTGGTTAATTGGGATCTCAAGGGACCAAGACTTATGTACCAATTATTAAGGGCTCCAAGGGCTCCCAATAGTCCAGTTATCCAATTAAGCAGGTTTAAAATTACGGGTGTCTCATTTACAGAGGCCGGCACTCATAGAGCTCAATATTTGCCGTTATTTAATTTTAAAAGCTTTTTTATATTTTATTTTTTTTGAGTTTTCCTTTTTCATCAATACACTGAGACCGAATTTTCTCTTTGTTTTTAATAATTCTACACAGGGTTGACTTTGATTCTGGTGATTCTCCTTACACAGTTCATCACGCGACTTTCCACAATCATAATCTAATAGAAGTTTAAAATTTTCAGATATTGATAACGTTTTATATTGACATTTGGACATGTTTTAACACTTTTATCCCTTGTTTTAGGTCAAAAACTGAGATAGTACATACTAACAAAAAAGCATGCCCAATATACGATGCTAAATGTATGTAAACAAACATGTCAAAACCTGTTACACTTACACCTATCATAAATTGTCTCATTTATGCAGGTTAATGAGAGAGTACAGAGTCTCAATTATAGAGTTAAATATCGAAAAAGTCTTATAATTCTAATTTCATTTGAGCAGGTTCAAAAATTCCATTAACAGAGGTAATTTAATGAAATAGTGCCGGGACTTCATTCCAACTGTCAATAATAGAGGTTTCTCATTTGGCCAGATCCCGTTTAACCAGGTTTCGCTGTAACTGAAATATTCACGCAAGAAAATGTAGTGTAAAACTTGTAAAGTAAGCTGTTAATTACTATTAATGACTAAGGATTATTAACAATTTAAAGCGAATTATATTTTTTAACGTACTTTTTAAATCCTTTTCAAATTGTTTGTTTTTCATAAAGTTGAAAAGCATTTGACAAGGAGACAAGGAATCGTGTTGCTATGAATTTGGAAGGGGAGAGTGGGCACCGTCGCGACCTGCGACTAATGTCTTCCGTTCATGTCGGGCTTCGCTACTATAATATCCGATTTATACTTCAATAGAACTTAGATCTTAGACCTATCATTTTAGGGTATATTTAAGCTTAGCAACCAAAAATAGCATCCAATTTGCAGTTTAAATAAATTTTAAATCTTAAGAAGCTAATCCAAAGGTCTTATTTAGTTTGTCTTAGTCCATAATCAAGCTTTACAAATGTTTGATATTGATTTAGAATGACGAGTCGATACCGCTTATGGGACCAATTTGTTAGTAGTACCCTAATATAATATACTAGCTGTTGCCCGCGACTTCGTTCGCGTTAGCATAGTAGATCACATCCCAAGTATTATCACAGAATACATAATTAGTACCTTACGTATTATTTATTGTACAAAAAATATTCAAGTCAATGTGTCGAAGTCCGGCATACTTTTCTCAAATTAAAGTTAAACATCATTTTATGACTTCAGATTCGCTTTTTAAAGTAACTGTGTCATTGCAAATTATAGGCTATATTATATTAATTAGACCTACAATTAACAAAAAATTAAAACCGACTTCCAAGGTAAAAAAAATATTAATAGCATCCTTATAATATGAACTAAAAAGTATTAAATAATTTTTCCTATCTAATATGTAGTGCCTTTTTCCAAATTCGGCTAAACCTCAACTATTTCTGTACTCAATCTTAATCATTTTGAAGTCGGTACCAGATATAGCTGAATCTTTATTTCTTTGACAGGTTTCTGGCACCGACTTCAAAATTATGAAGATTAAGTACAGAAATAGTTGAGGTTTAGCCGAATTCGGGAAAAGGCACTACATATTAGATAGGAAAAATTATTTAATGCTTTTTAGTTCATATTATAAGGAATATTGTTTTTACCTTGGAAGTCGGTTTTAATTTTTTGTTAAAAATAATAATTTCACTCTTTTTAGTTACCTAGTAGGTAAATTGTTAGTGCCAATTCAAATTGTATAAAAAAATAGTTTCATATTGTCTTCACTAGATGTCACTGAGGCGATCCTGTGTCGCGCTATCGCTTGTACGTAGAATTTTTATATAGGTAGTTGTAACTTGTAACAGATTCCTGTCGTGTTGTTGAAAGTTTGTAAGCAACTGACAACTCAACAGTGAGCTTGCCGCTTGGTGTGAGCAGTAGTGAGCATTGAATTGACAACATAAATCATAATATTGAGTGGTAATTGATCTCGTATAATTGTTATTAAGTTGACCTCCGTCATAGTCGGCGAATTTATAAGTGGTCGTCGGTGGTACTGCGTATATTCTACGTATCTTATTACAATTTGTTAAGACTGTTAAGAGTCATACGGCATACCCCAAGGCCCAAATATCAGGTAGATAGATACATTTAAACAATACATTTAAAAAAATCTAAGTGAACACGTGCTGAAAAACGGCATGCCACATGCCCTGACATTCCGGTTAGAACTTGAATTCGATGTTTACGCTCGCGCCGCGCGGCGTGCGGCGGCGCGCGACGACGCCGTTGCCTCTGCGGCGCCGATCGCCGTGTATATTAAACAGCCTATAATTGGTGTTGTTATGTATATAATTATTATTATTGTATCCATACCTATGCCTTGTACTATTCTTATCTATTTTGTGCCATGAGACATTGGTGACCTTAACACGACGTGGTAATGATGATGATGACGATGATGATGATGATGAATTTGAATTGCATGATAGGCTGGTAGCATATGCTTTCTATTCTTAAAACAACGCCGAAACTCCCAAATGTGTATCTATAAATAGTCAGGAGTTCCCTCAGCATCTTCGAAACCATGGTATACCTTGACCCAATATTTGACTTTTTGGTAGCATATTCTTAGTACACTTCACATAAAACCAAAATCACCATATGTTTCCATATAAATTTCGAGGAGTCCCCTCGATTACTCCTGGATCCCATCATCAGGTCACCACTTTTGTGAACATGGTACCAAATTGGAGTAAAACCTAATACAACAAAATAAAAATTTCGAAAATCGGTTAACAAACGGCGGAGTTATCGTTGAACATACAAAAAAATAAAAATAAAAAAAAATAAAAAAAAATCCACAGCCAAACATATAACCTCCTCGTTTTTTGGAAGTCGGTTAATGATCTAAAAATAGTCTTCGTTGCAGTATTTTTTTATTAACGTGCTATTTTTGAAAAACTCGGCGTGTAGACGGTCTTCCCTTACAGTTTGAGGTAAGTCCGTCTAGTAGCAATATAGCCCTAACCTGTGAAGTAATATGTATGGCAACGGTTTCTAGCAAAGCCGCAAAACGGCCATTCAAATATGTGTTTAAGGTGTCAGTAATAAGGTTCGCATTCCAGAGAAAAATAATTTTATAACATTTTAAGGCAAGTCCGGCATATCGCAAGTCTAAGTGGTTACAAACATTTTTTGAAAAATTAAACAGTAAATATAAACATAAAATAATGTTTATTACAAATTCAAAATTATAATAATTAATGCCGGCAAAATCAACAACTTTCCTTCATTATCATTATTTTATGGGATAAGAGATTTTTCAACATACGGGGAGTATGTTCTACTTGTGGAGCACTTAATTTTGATTCGATTATTGTTTATTGATAATATCAAATATTAACCTACTTAGTACATACCCATTTTTTTGTTCCTTAATATTAAAATTTAGTCAGTTGAAATAACTTTTTAGTTCACGTGGCAGATTGGGGCCATGCACGCGAAAGTTACGCGTTTTTACCATTGTTTTCGCCGCTCAATTAAAATTATAAGGGTTGTTTATCCGGGAGGTAGGATTTTTCATGACGTGTACAAATCTAAAACGAATAATTATGGCATTATAAAAAGAAATTATTTTTACAAGTTTTTTGTTTACGATAAAGGGGGCAGATGAGGAAACGGATCCACCTGTAACACCAGGGGAGTCACAAGTGCGCTGCCCACTTTTTAAAAAGGAGTATGCTCTTTTCGTGCAGTAAAATTTGGGCAATGCTATGATCTTGCAGTCCTGTTTTTTAATGCAAATTAACAATAAATACATGTAGGTCTGACAAGGTTTACAATATCTGATTCAAGGCAAGACCAGCATATGACGGCCTTTCCTTATGACGGACTTCCCAATTATTGCAATTTTAGGTTAGACATATTATGTTGCAGGTGATAATAACGAAATTAAAGCGATATTAACGAATTGAACATCAGTTATAAGTAAAAGGATCACTAAATTACTTACGTAATCCAAGAAACTCCAAAAACTCCTTCATATTCCCACTTATTTTAATTTTTTTGGCAGAGACTTACACTCCGACTGCGAGTTCAAAGCGGGAAAAAAATGGCAGATCGTTTTTTTCGTAACAGGTAGTTAGTAGCGACATGTCTGTTTCTTAGGTTAAACTAGCTCTGCAATATTGTTTTACCCACTGAGCCATATGAAACTAGTCGTTCAAATATGGAAGTTATTGCCGATAGACGGACTTACCTCCCAGACGGACTTCGACACATTGACCTTATACAGAATTGACTTTCCTACGATTTTATTATAATATAAAGATCCATAATACTGCTAAATTTAAACTTGGCAGGTTAATTAAATTCTATAAATATTATCTAATTATATAATGTTACGTAGGTAAAGCACAAAAACCTGCCAAGTTCAAATTTAAAAGTATTATGGATCAGGCTGTTGATGAAGATGATTATGATCGGTGAAGTGCATCTGAACTTGGCATTGGATTAGATTTCAACTCTTTTTTTAGGCCAAAAATTAGCCTATTGGAACTAGGCCCTATTATAACAGGTATGTTTTTGGTGGGATTTCAATACTTTTTTTCAAGAAGATATATCATACCTATGTTTTCTTTTTGTGCCACGCCCGATATAAACAATAGTTTCGATAGATGCCGCTAGTGGTATTTGTTAAACTATCAATAGAAGCCAAATTTTAAGTAAACAGTATTTATTTATTAAGCTATACAGTGTACATTATATTAATTTATATATGACAATATTTTATACCCCCCCTCTCCTCCTCCCACCCTCCTTATCGTATTCTCATTGTATAACTAGTACATAAGAATTTTTATCTCAAGTTCGTAGCTGAGCAGACTCACGCTTGACCGATTTCTAAAATTTCTTAATTTTTGTTAATCTACATATAACACACGACCTGTGTGCCAAATTTTATAACACTAGAACGATTGGAAGGGCCTCTAAAGTTCGTTGATGAGCCGACTCACGCTTGACCGATTTCTAAAATTTCTTAATTTTTTATTAATCTACATAATTATTACAACACACACCTGTGTGCCAAATTTCATGACGCTAGGATATTTGGAAGTAGCCTCTAAAGTTCGTAGATGAGCCGACTCACGCTTGACCGATTTCTAAAATTTCTTAATTTTTTATTAATCTACATAATTATTACAACACACACCTGTGTGCCAAATTTCATGACGCTAGGATATTTGGAAGTAGCCTCTAAAGTTCGTAGATGAGCCGACTCACGCTTGACCGATTTCTAAAATTTCTTGATTTTTTGATAATGTTTTTTTTGATGTTCCGCGCGGCTTCGCTTGCGAAATTTAGGAATTTCACGCAATCGTACATTTTTCCGCAAAAAATAGCCTGTCTATCGTGGTCTATCTATATGAACCCATCAAGCTCCGCGCGAGCAGTGAGCACCAGTGATCGCGACAACAATAGATAAGAATACAATGGCAATTCCGAGAACCTCCGATCGAAGGATTAATATATTTTTTAAATCGCATATAATTCGAGTATAATAGTAAACCATAAAAATATAATGTCACGCATTCGGCATTACACATGCTCAGTGATTTATTTTTGTACAATAATTATTATAATTGGACCATTTTACGGATGTCTGTGACAATGGACGCACCAAGTTCGGGACAACAGGACCATAATGATGTTTTTTTTCTTTTTTTCAGATAATGACATTTAAACGATGGCATTAAATATTTGTGTTCATGCCTAACAGTTTATGAAAGGACATTTAATTTCTTCACCCTACAATGGACATAGTTTGCTTTTGAGCTTCTAAATTGCTGACTACCGGTGTGCGTTGTAAAGTTGTAAAATAAAATTGTGTTATTCTCAATGTACTTAAATAAAATACTATGTGGTATCTAGATAAAGAATAATAATATATTATTTTAACAAGTGCCTTAAATAGGATGTAAGGAAGCACAAAATGTAACAAAAAATAAACTTTGATAAGTTTTCCTATGTGTATAAGCATAAATAGGGGTTAAGGCGACGCCTTGATAATTTGGCTGTAGCGATGCCGATTTTTCTCAGCAATGACTAAAGCTAAGAAACTAAAGTTCATTGTCAGTATTCATCATGTCTTTGTCTTTGAATTGCCCATAGCATAACACGATTGGACAACTTTTATAACACAGAATTATCAATCGAAAAGACCTCTGTAAAAAAAGGGATTCCTATTTTTCCAACAGAGGAGAGTGATTTAAGGTTCCAAAATTTGTACATAAATTGGTTGAAGCATACACTTTAATATGTGCATAGCTTATATGAAATGTATTTATGGTTTTTAAATTACGCGACAAAAACCATTTTGTTGCTTATGCCCTTTCCATTTTTTGCTGTTCCATTGCTTGTTTTCTATGAGAGGCCGGCCCGGCCTCTCATAGAAAACAAGCAATCTAAAACATATCCAACACGGTTTCTTACTTTAACACGGCGTCACCTTAAGTAAAGCTAAATGTATGAAACTTCCCCAATTCTTGTTTTTATTAATGGTTGCTGTGTCAGGAACATTTAGAAACGTTTGTACGATTTCTTACTATTAATAACGATAAAGATAATGTATTTTATTGACAATTCAGCTTCTGGGCTTTTGAAAAAGGAAATTGGACGTTTTTGTACTAGCATTAATGGTCAGAGGGCCTAGACAAGTGACATACGCTTCGAAAACGATGACGAAATTCGTTATCAAAATGTATGCGGTTTGACATATATCGCTAAATTAGCGATTGCTAAAGTCAAATCCATACATTTTGATAACGAATTTCGCCATCGTTTTCGAAGCGTATGCCACTTGTCTACCCTCGTGTTATGTCAAGTCAATTTAGTCTAACTGACTGACGGCTGGCCGCTGCGTGACCAAATTACGCATAGCCATCAGCTTATGAAGTCAACTTCTCTGATAGTACCTAGTATACCTACGGGCTACGAGTAATGTATAAGTAATAAATACTGGGTAAAGTAAAAATTTTATTTAAGTCAAGTACTGTTAGAACAAACGGTACCAGGTACATTGCAGCTGCTTAGGAAACCCTTTACGATTTTTTTAATGCAAAATGTGATGACATTTTTAAACGGTGGTAAAAAAGTTTCCTGTTTGGTGATATGCGACTCGAGTTTGAGCATATGGTGGCAGAAAAACTGGGCCACTTCACTCGTCACGTAGTTAGCGAGGTATGCCGCGGTATCTACGGCTTCTGAGTTCTGACACCAAGTTTCTTAAGACATAAATATCGTGGTAAGATAAACTTTTTAACTGCTGTAGGTAACCCGGAAGTAGATTTGGAGATAACAGTTCTTTTTTGCACTTTTGAATTCGAATTTTTCGAACGCGCTAAATGCTAATGTCAGGAACTAAGTAATTCTTGGAATTTAAAAACATATTTTTGCTGGATAGGGATAGTCCATTTATCGAGGAAGGTTTTAGGCTATATAACTTATGCGACCAATAAGAAAGAAGAATCAGTGGAAATGTGGGAAAACGGGGAAAATTTGCTGGCGTGGATGAAGTCGCGTCGCAAGTCGCAAGCAACAAAAAAAGTATTTAACAATACCGTAAATTCATACCGCAATTTGAGATTTTTCCAAAACGTATTAGGTACCCTAATGAATGTCAAATCTACAATGTATAAATTGTATCACATTCACCAAATCTGTGAAGGTCGATTTTAATCTGGTTTCTATCAAAGTTTGCGATCTTTAAAACATTGTCAATTGACACCACTTGGGTTCTACAATAAAAGGGACATCTGTAATCTTGTTATCTTATTATCTCGTTATGAGATTAACACAGCTATGATCTATTCAGTATTCAGTATTGTAACAGAGATAATCCCTTACACTGTTCGGTGTTCAATGTTTTATCTGTAAATCAGCTCAAATTATTCAACGAAACATTCTGCTAATATGCTCTATATTATGTCGCAATAACTTTTTTCGTTTAATCTATACATCTATACACATCTATATCCATATCTATACTTATCTATACTTATTATAAAACAAAGTCGCTTTTTTCCCTCATGTCCCTTTGTTCCCTTTAATCTTTAAAACTACGCAACAGATTTAGATAGCCCATTTATTGAGGAAGGCTATAGGCAATATTTTATCACGCTAAGACTAATAGGAGAATTTGGAAAAAAACGGGGAAAATTATTTGAAAGGGCTTATCTCGCGAACTACTAGAGCAATTTTTATGTTATTTGGTACAGATAAGAAGTAGACCACGTGAAAGATCATAGGCTGTCGATTTTAATAATTTTTTCAGTGGCTATATATTTTATACCCGTGCGACGCCGCACTATGGAAAATGGTAGAACTAGAGCATATCATAAATGGTTTTTAAAAATATCACAATTTGAATGGAATATTTATTGCATTCGATACTCTAATAACCAAATAATCCTAATCAGACATTTTTTTGTACTAAAACTGCATAAATATTTTTTTTTTATAGGTTGAAGTAAGTTGAAGTAGCGGATGGCTCATTCAAATGTTTGTATACACATAATTCAAATGAATATTGTGAAAAAAGTATTTAGCACATGCATGCGGTTTTATACATTTTTAAAAAGTATATTTTATGTTCTTATTAATGAGCTATTAACTTTTTTTTATATGCTTTTTATTTTTGAGTAAGTACTTAAAAATTGACATACCCTATTTTTCACTTTCTTTTTTTTTCGTCGAAGGTTTTCATATTTACCCACGGCTCCCCACGCGCAACTTTATGTGTTATTTGATAGCCTTACTATTCATAAATGAAAAATTAAAAAAATCTACTGCGGAAGTTTGCGGTCCTGGAAGTTATGGGAAAAAAATGTGATAGAGGTCGGAGTAGATAATTCGGTATCTTTTGCGGTTACTGCTGACATACTTTACAAAAACAATATTAACCACAATATTTTGATAGCAATAGCTTATTATCTATTTTGCACTCGTCCTACGTGAGTAAATATGCATAACATTGACATTAGTACGTATTTAATATCTGAAAAACCAGTATATAAGGGGAAGCAAATATCTTCAAATTGCACACTTCAGCGTGTATTTCATATTAAGTGGCACTTATTTAAATTGGTTATTTCCATTAAAATGTCAACTTTCAACTGTACTAAGGGTGATTTCATCATTCCCTATATCGAGCGTGGTAGAACCTTGGAATCGTTGTCCATAGTTCTGCAGCAAACATTAAATGTTTCTGAAAACAACTTGTGTTTTGTAATTGGTGACATTCAAAGGCATATTCAGCCTTCTATCAATAAGCGCTGGGCTAAAGCATCACGGAAAAAGGACCAATTTATTCTGAATAATACAAGCTGGCTGGAGTCAGGATATTCAGTACAGTTTCCGGAGTCTGAAGCACATTCACTGCCATCAACTTCTGGTGAACAAGGAAGACCGTGCATTGCTTATGGAGACTCCTCAGAATCAACAAAGAAAATGAAAATCACTCTTTTACAAGAAGAATATGGGTTTGAGCACATTTGTAACGCATTTTTGCAAGGACTGCGGGCCTTAGGTGAGTATGCAGAGGCTCGTCTTGTAGAAGAGCTAAGAAACTCTGAGAGCGAAAAGAAAAAAGTTTTCTCGACTACGTGGAAAGAGTCAAACCAAAACTCAATTAGTGAAACTCAAGTGATGGAAATACAGCACGAAGGTTCTTTTACAATTACACTTGCTCGGCGAACATAACAAGTGTTGATGAAACATTGATTAAACGCTTGTATATTATTTTACAAGCTCTATCTTCTGGAATGATGATCGATCCCGAAAAATTTGGAGTTTATGCCTTAGAAACTGCGCAAATTTATGTTAGTAACTATGATTGGTACTACATGCCATCCTCCGTGCACAAATTACTTATACACGGAGAAAACGTGATCAAACATTTTTCTGTTCTTCCTATTGGGCAACTGTCGGAAGATGCACAAGAGTCGCGCAATAAAGACTACAGAAATATGCGCCTGCACCATGCCAGAAAATGTTCCCGTATAGCTACAAATGAAGACGTATTTAAAACGCTTCTATATACTTCAGATCCATTCATTTCAAGTTTAAGAAAAGCTTATGTGAGAAATGTGAAGGATCTTGATGAAGAGCCACTAAGTCTTTTGAAGGTGGTACCTGAAGGTGATCATACATTTACACCGGAAGTAATTTTAGTTAGGAATAGCGAGGATAATAACAATTAGATATAACATTATCACTAACTAAAACCTAGTTTTAAAAAACCAATAATATTATAAGATTTGTCTAATTTGAGATCAATTAGTTTGGTGTGAGGTATAGATAGGTACTATACGATTTTAAAATTTTATGTATTTTATTATGCTTGTGTGATAAGTAATTATTTAAGTTTTCTTAATTTTACTCATATTAGTACTTATTTATAAAAAATAAACATATAACTACTCGTAATATTACTTTTTTTTTCTTTTCTTTTTTTTCACCTAAAATAAATATGTATACATTGAAAAAAAATACAAAAATTGATTATTTTTAAAATCTTTGTATATCACTGTATACATGTGCCAAATCTCAATACAATACGATGAAAAACCTTGAAGATACAGATTTTTGATCCGATACGGACCCAAATTTTCCACTGTGCGCCGGGGCGGGTCGCTAGTTTATTATAAGTACCTTACGCGCACTTTTGAACTTACACACTATCTGTGCAAAAATGCGGGTCAGGATTAGGGTGCACGGTTAATACGGTACTGCACTACAGCATCCTTGATTTTTACCTTAAAAATCTGTTGTTTCGTACAAAAGTGCTAATGCAGATCAAGAGAAACCTGCACTTTTTATATTATGACAGTTAAAAGAGTACAGTAGTTTTTAACTCACAGAAAAAGTACACGTATTACGTTATTCATTTTGCATTCCAATTTCCACCATCAAGGATAATGTAATGTTGTAATATCCCACCTTTTATAGTTCGGCCTCGTGCACATTGTAACATCGGAAGTATAGAGTTTCGCACATTTTGTGCATTGTCCGTGGATGTTGGCTGATACCATCTGCAGAAGGTGACTATTAGCTATTGAAGGTCAAACAGATGCCGTACGTAAAATGTAGAGCAGGGATTTGAAATTGTTATTGTGTAGGTTTTGATACGCAGTTACCTATTTAAATTAAACTATTTTAGGAGACCCCCTACACTATTTAATCTGTACGTGTTTATTTTTTTAACATAAAGTGATAATTATATTGCTGAATGCCGATAGAGATAACATAATAAGTAATAACTTTAAATGGTTTAACTACAACAATAATATGCGTGAAGTACCTACTGCAGTTTTACAAACGGACAGGCGGACAGACGGACAGACGGATAGACGCACAAACAGCGAAATATTTGTAATAACTAATAAGGTCTCGTTTTTAGGGTTTCGTACCAAGGGCTAAAAACGGGATATTACTAAGACTTCGATGTCTGTCCGTCTGTCTGTCTCCAGGCTGTAACTCAAGAACGGTAATAGCTAGAAAGTTGAAATTTTCACAGATTATGTACCTATTTCTGTTGCCGCTATAACAACAAATATTAAAAACAAAATAATATTTAAGGGAGCTCCTAAACATAAAAAAAAAACATTATTTTCCCTAGTTTCGCTGTATAACGGTACGGAACCCTTAGTGCGCGAGTCCAACTACCACTAATCGCCGATTTAACTTTACCTTTCATACGAGTATATTTTAAAGATGATGCAGAGCTTTGTTATTTGGTCAAATGTAGAAATACGAATAAAATCTTACACTTTCCTCAAAGTAGACAGAATCCTTGTATGTATAAGCACACTAGACACTCTCAACTCTCAAGTGATCCAAATGAATCAGTTTTTTGCCGTCGGCCGGGTGCACTGCGCCTGCCAATTTGGACAAGGTGTGGGAACACGTGTTCGCTATTACCTCTATTTAATTTGCCTGTAACGCTATATGGCAGTAGCCTTTATTTGCCGCTAATGGCAAATACAACGGGCTAGGGCAAAAGAGTAAAGAAAAAACAAGTTGCACTCCGGGAGTCAAACTTCAAATGTTGAGCTCTAAGAAATTAGTTCAACATTAAAATCAAGTACATAATACGTATTTTTGTTCTTTATAATATAAAAGAAATTGTATTTTGTAGACCTTTAAATTGATTATTGAAAAAAATTATACTGTACTAACTGTGGTGAATGATGATATTTCATATTATTACCCAGGTACTAGTTAACTGAAAAACTATACGAGCTAGCTCTGCGTACAGCGCCCAGCATAACGTTATCAAAGAAAGTATTTCATAAAAAATATAAACAGACGAACATATAACATCCTCTTTTTTGGAAATCAGTTAAAAATATCGGTTAAGATTCCATAGAGATGAAAATAAACGGACAATCGCATTATTTTATATAATTACCGATAAAAGTCGTGTAGCTGTGAACAGCGCTTCCTTGCGAACGCTACTTTGTTATTAGCGGATTGACGAAAGAGGGCTTTTGATCTATTTTTACTTGGAATTTTATAATGTAAGTTGACTAAAATAAAAAGTAGAAAGTTAATATTATAAACAGTACTTGAATTTATAGAGCTGGCTGGGAGAGACTTGGAAGTTTAGCGTTTGAAATATCCGCTTCAAGACTCTACCTACCATACAAACCCTACTGAAAAAAATCGGTTGTCTGTAAAGTCGGTTTACTGACGATAGTTGAACATGACAACGTATGACGTTGTCACGTTCAACTATCCTTAACCCCTTAACCGTCGCTTCCGAATCTCTATAAAAATAGAAACAAACTTTTTCGACTGTACTTAACCTAAAGTTATTTCGATGTATTTCTTTCAAATGATTGTCTAAAAATATTTATAATGAGTAAAATAAACTATTCTTATTTGCACTGTCAGCAAGATTGTTGCCATTTGGATGGACTTTTAAATAAAAATATCCTATTATCACACTATTTCATCAATTATAAGAGTGAAAAATAAGAAAGTGGACAATAAAAACTGGATTATGTGGTTAAAATAATGCTAAAAAGTGTTTTGCTATAACAATAAAATATAATATTAAAAATTGCGGGTGTCTAAACATTGGACTTTGGACTGCTACTTCAACTCACTATTATAGTAAACAAGCAAACCGGAGCAGCTGCAAGTGAAAGACAATTGCGATATTTACGTCATCGCTCTAGTGGCGCAGGTGGACGATACTACTACCTCCAACCGTCGTACCGACCAACCGAAGTCGTAGGTTCGATCCTCACCGGGGGCCGTATAAAAATTTTTGAATAGCGAGAAGTTTTTCACGAGATTACTAGAATATTGATTCAACTCCGAAGATGGAAGAGGTTATGGCCGGTCTTCGAAAAATTCAAATGGATATCTAGACGAACTAAAAATATAAGCATCGCTCACTCAAGTAGGACTTAGGAGAGAGACGGATGTCGAACGCTGCCGAACGCAAAGGCCGATTGTGCTTCCTTGTCGCTCGTTCCGCGCTCTCGCTTGCACTTCAAACCTTATATGGAACGCCTCAGGGCGAGGTAACGCCGCATGAACTGTCATGTTTTTCGGGCGCGCACCCCATATCGAATTATAAGACGTTATCACGTCAAAACAGCCCCTAACAACTTTTATCAAATAGTCCTACAGGCCCCGCGCGAGCACCGGTGATCGCGACAACAATAGAATACAATAGCAATTCCTGGAAATTCCGACTGAAGTAATAATGGAGGTTTACCTTTTTCATTTCAACCAAATTATAATTGAAAATATTTATAAATAGCTATGTAGTTTTTGTCACCGTCAGCCAGGTGATAAATTCTATTTGGCGCACACCCCCAAGATGCTAAAAATAAAACATTTTTTATCATAACTATTTTCATACGCATCATAAATATTTTGTAACAGATGTAAGCGTTATTGTAATGTTGTACGCATTAATTATTTTTAATAAACAGAAATAGAAATTGAAAAATGTACTTAAGTAAAACGTGGTAAAACGTAACTAGGTACTCACAAAGCGAATAAGTTATAAGTACGCACATAATAATTATTAACCTATCAAGCCCCATAAGAGCACCGGTGATCGCGACAACAATAGAATAACGATAAATTTCCAAGAATCCGCGATCGAAGGATTAATGCGATTGTCTATTTAGTGAGTGTTTTACATTTTTACATTTTGTTTTACTCTTATTATTGTGTAAAATATAGTAGAAAAGAGTTTTCATATTGCCGACTGCGACTCCAATTCCGTACACCATCGTTGCTCACGTTCCTTAAACTAGTATAATACAGTATGGTACAGCTCAAAAACTATTCTACCCATAGTTGATCACCTCCTTGTAGCATCTGCAATTTAATTGTTTTTTTTTGGCCATTAAAATTCGCAGGTTTTCTCGCACGCGTCCTCACCGCGCGGCGTGCGGGGCGGAAGTGAGCTAACTATTAAGTATTAGCGACAGCTGTTTATCGCGCAGCTGCCGAATTTCCCCGCCAGATCGCGCTTCCGCTTCCGTCCGGCCGGGGCTCGCAAACACAGCAGTTAGGGGAGGATTACGACAACGAGCCACTTGAACTATTCTAATAGTAATAACCCTTTAGTGGTTGAATTAAATTGACCTTGTGTTTATGGGCACGAGTTACCGTAAGGGTTGTGAGCGTTTGTTTAAGATCTATTGACCTATTTATATTTCATTCATACTCTCCGGGGGATACCAGTAATTGTTGTAAAAACAATGCGAGTTAAAACCAAGTAGGTAACATGCGCAGGAGCATTTTATACTGCTCAAAATGCATGCTTATAATATTATGCTAAGTGCACTCTGACGACGAATGTCCCACACGTCTCACGTTTGGTGAGATCAAGCTCTAGATCAGGGGTCACCAATTAGTTTCGCTCAGGGTCCGTTTTAAGAAATAAAATGCCCTTCGCGGTCCGCACATTAAAAAAAATTTAAACAAAATAATATGTAATTAAGGAAATTACACATTTATTTGTATCAATGAGAAAAGTGACAATTTTTGTTGGTAATGTTCATCAGTATGTCGAGACTGAAATTAATTTTTAACGAAGTACAACTTCGAACATGCTTGGTCCGCACACAATGGTTCGGCGGTCCGGATGCAGACCGCGGTCCGCCATTTGGTGACCCCTGCTCTAGATCATTGGTCGACGGAGGCGTACTCAATCCTACCATAATCATAACTCAGAAGCTAGCAGTCAACTCAAAAAAGTAGATTTATTTTTCAATAATTTTGTTTTCATACTACCGTGGAACAAAACAGGATTATGTCGCAAGGCTAATTTGTAAACATGATACTATATTGTCTATGGCATGTGACCTGCACTTGTCTATGGTTGTCTGTTGTCTACGGGCCGGTGCGCGGAGTGTATAGCAATTGTTTGGCGGGTGTTGCGACACCGTTACTTGATTCACAATGAGGTGACGGCCGTGTACACAGAAAGAGACTAATGCACGGTTCCTGAGGGTTTTAATTGCAAAAGTACTAATGTAATTACAGAATACAGCAAAATTACAAATTAAAATATATTATATGCGTACAATTTGGCTTACTAACCACCTTATTTCGAAATATTCAAATTACAATGAAAACACAATAATGTATTTGAACCTCAAAAATGTTATTTTCTGTTACATAATAAAATAGTCATTTTTATTATTACATTATTCTAGAATGTTTTTAAAAGTATTCGAAAAGAATGTAATATGTAGCTATTAAACTACAGGATATTTATATTATTAAGGTTCAAAATACGGGCTGGTGACTGAGTTAATAATAGTTGAGGCAGATGATATGACGAGGCAATTTTCGGCGTAGTCCACCCTTAACTAATGTAATGCATACCAAATTTAGGTACTTGGACTTTGGCCAACATCATCCTAATTTTATACAATAATATGATTAGTGCCTTGGTTCCTACAATAATTTATTCAGCAAAAGTAACGAATTCGTGACTACATAGTTTATTACACTATGTTTTTTTTTTCAGGGAAAAGCTGGTAAATACTTCTGGTAATAAGTACCTATATGAATACACTAGCTAAGTAGGCAAAAGTTGTTTTATCATATCATACATTGTGGGAATATGCTTGAAGAGTTAAGGTGCTCCCAGACAGAAGTTATACAACGTATAAAACATTTTGTAACACGATAACATTTTATAACATCGTGTAACAATACCCTACAACATGTCAAAAAATAAACGTGTCTTTTGTTATAATTTGTTAAAAAATGTTATCTAACGTTATATAACTTCTGTCTGGGAGCACCTTTACGAGCATCAAAAGAAAATCTTCAGTACGAGCGACAATTTTCGGTTCGGTACGGATTTCACGCGTTTGACACCTGCTTTCAGAACCTCCAACTCTCAGAGAAACAACCCCTTTTTTTTGTAACGGTGGGAAATGCGTTACGCATTCCCGACAGCCCGGGGGAAAGGCCTCCGGGATATGTGGGACTCCCCAGGTGCTGCGGTAAGGAAGAGCACCCAGGTTTACCCACTAAAACCCACTGGTGCCTCCTCCTCCGCTTGTTGCTGGGCCGTCGGACCCGCCAGGGGCGAAACCTAGTGAAAACAACGCCCAGTCATAAGAATCTTTTATTTGCAGAAATATGACAGAAAGTACCATTACAATAGATATTATAATAATTTGTGAGAATAATGCGTGGAGGCCAAAGGAAGATCTTCCGACCGAGCGAGGTGCTATGCCCGGTCAGGCCGAAGTCCACGTGGTACATTTCAGCTGTCGTATATAATATATATACCGACGCGCTTAGAAAACTTCGACAGCGCGATGCAGGAATGTTAGGCGAATTGTGGGTACCGCCACAAATTATTATACAGTTTTCCAGTCTAGAATTATATTTGGAATTATACAGTTTGAGCAAATAGAATTTTAAAATTCGAAGCTGTATTGTGGCATTCTAAAATTGAAATTGTGAAAGTGTCATAGTGTGTACACAGAGTAGTTTGGTTCAGAGGAGCGAGTAACCCATTTAATAGTTCATTATCAGCATAATGACTGACGGAACCCGCACACTGCTTTACACCGCCATTATAACGTGTTTACCTTTTGTAAACAATTTGGTGAGATATTAAAATCATTTCCATTGTTGTCAATTATTGTCATAGACGTTCTCACAAATTGCCGAAAAACGGAAGTGACACCGTTCAACGGTGCAACTTCTTTGAAAATTGTAATAAAATGATTTGAACAATATACGATAAAATTAAATATTCAAATTGAAATTATTACCTACCTACCTACTCTTTAACTTTTCATTAAACAATTGTAAGCATCATGCAAACTATTTTCAAAGCTCAGCGTACTTAAAACTTTAAACCTGAGAGACCTTCAACAAAACCGAACCGTTATTAATCACCATGATGTAACTTAAACCTCTATTTTTAGATTTAAATTAACGTGGATTACACTTAATCCCCGTTTGGGTACGGCCTCGGCCGGGTACGTTCCTGTTTAGGTACAGGGAGCACGTGCGTGCGTGCACCTGCCGCCGCGTCATTGTCTTGTTATCGTAAGTAAA
This sequence comes from Lysandra bellargus, assembly GCA_905333045.1. Classification (NCBI taxonomy): domain Eukaryota; kingdom Metazoa; phylum Arthropoda; class Insecta; order Lepidoptera; family Lycaenidae; genus Lysandra; species Lysandra bellargus. Next base: position 7,147,005 of record HG995330.1, read on the forward strand.
TGTTACGGATAGGCAAAAGAAATACCGAAAAAATCCATTTGCATATCGTTTTTAGACGGATCCATCATACCTTTTCGAAAAATCAAGCTTTTTATCATCTTTTAATATTATAGCTTTGAGCGTGCAAGGTGACGTTTCTTTTGATGTTGAAAAAAGCTTTGCTGTTAATCTGATGTTTTAACAAATAATATAAAAAATGTTACTTTATCAATATCAATAATGTGAACACCTTGGGATGCTACGGATTGTCCATCAACATGTTTCTACTACGGTATAACATAATGGTGTAAATTCAAACGCGTTACTTCTTTCATTGCAATTAATCTAACCTAAAATTTCGATTTTGGCTCCGAAGCATTTTCTCTGTCACATCAGTGCTCTACGTCGAAAATAGTAAATAAGTACATATTATATATACGAATTTCGATTGAAAAATATGCTGACAAAATATAGGGTCCTTTTAGACGCGGGCAAATGCTGGTAAACAAAATATGTCCCTGCAGGATATCATAATGCGGAAACAGCATGCTTTCGTGAACACAATCCACACTGATTGGAATGTAATGTTAAAATAATAGGTGTGCGTTATTACTGGGGAGACTGGGGATATGAATGCCGCGGGTTCGGTGCCGGACAATGCCGCGGAAGCCCGTCCGCCGGATGTGACCACAACTATATGGAATTTGAATTTCGAACATTTTTTTTTTATCCAACCAGTGGTTTGATTTATTTTTTATTTTTGTAGCCTTAGCAATTAGCGTTCTGTATATTATTAATAAAACAATATTAAGACGGTTGTTCAAACTATTTTACATTATTATAATAATTAGTACGAGTTGCAGTTATTAAGAAATATAATAAAAACTCATAAATGGTGGGAAAAACATCTTCGTTAACAAAAATTGGTAAATACAAGGACAATAAGATTCCCACAATAATATATAAAGTACAAGATGCATTTATTTGTTGCTTCTTTAATATTTCTACCGTGTAATTCCACGTTCCAGCTGTATAATTTTGCTATAATATTTTGGTAGCTAGATATTAAGCATCATTCTTGTTTGTATCATTTGTACTTGATCTTATGTTTAGCCGTAACTCGTAAGTTTTCCAAATTTCATAAAATAAAATAAAAATAAAATCATTGTATAAATCCATAGAATGTAAACGAATTATTTGAATTTTGAATTAAACCGAGATTTGGGGAAAAGGAAGTTGAGCACACTTTATCCCGTCGTTTTAAATTAGTTAGAAATCCAAAAGGAATATATTATAGGTCTACCAGAATCTGATGGCTTTTGAGAGCAGATTTTCAAAAAATATCCTTGAATATTGGATAAATTTATATATTTGCATGTTTCACACACAGAATCAGCCGCTATAAGAAAAGAAAAAGGATCAAAATGTTTCATTCCAATTACCCCGGTATTGCTAGAGACAGAGTCAATTTACTTTCTCACTTTTTGCCATCAGATTCTGGTAGACCTATAATATACTTATTTTTTTTTCAATCCTGAATATATTTCTCTGGTATACAATTTTGTATAAGGATTCTTCATAATATGTGTCACAATCAGAAAAATCTTACAAGAAAAAGAATATGTGACTCAGCGTAAGTACGTAATATTTCAATATTCTTTCACCATTCTATCGACTCCTCTTTGAGGCAGTACAAATAACAGGACGTCCAAAAAAGGAATTCCTTTCCCACGTTATACAATATAGCATAATTTACCTAAAAACGTGATTATACACGACCTCGGCAGATTACGTCTAGCTGGGCAATATTGTTTATGGCACGGTACAATACAAATTCAAAAAAAGAACACCAAAGCGGTTGGTAGAAAACGAAATTCTCACGTTTCACAATTCGTAAACAGTTGTCTACGTCCGAATGTATTGTTCTATTTCACGTTGTAAGTGTAAACAATTCATGAATGAGTCAATGAAATAGAAAAAAAAAAATAGTTTTCGTGGAGCGGGCTCGTTATGAATGAAATGAATGACGAGTCTCGTCACGTACCGCGTACGACCGGTTCGGTTTATTCGATTCATTGAAGTGTTACTGATAACGTAGTGTAGTGAACCATCAGAGACACTCATAAATCATAATATTATTCAAAGTCCAAACACGTACTCGCTCTAATAAGTATATACACATTATCCAAACTAATATTAAACGCAAGAGTGTGGCAAAATCTGGTAATGTATAAATATTGAATTATAAAAATACTTTGGCAAACCAAATATCAACACTAATATTATAAATGTGTCTGTCTGTCTGTTACCTCTTCACGTCCAAACCGCTGAACCGATTTTGATAAAATTTGGTATGGGGATACTTTGAGGACCGAGAAAGGACATAGGATACTTTTTGTCCCGGAAAATGTACGGTTCCGCCGCGATAAACGAAATTTTGACGCAACGGAGTCGCGGGCGTCATCTAGTAAATTATACAATTCTGATTTATTTTTCAAGTTAAGTACATAATAATATTATGAAAATTTTTATTTTTGTAATATATATACTCATAAAAAGTTTAGAGTTGCTAAACTTAAATTTTAGTACTATGTATGTATTTGCAAAGTACCTACCATAGACTAAGGATAATATAAATGCTCAAAGTATAAAAAAAAAGACGGGTTGCACTCCGGGAGTGCCGGCAGAAGTAAAAACTTGATTATTAACTTGTGCATTTTTTTTTACCCATTTTTTATAAAAATCGATTTTTTTAATTAATCGAAACCCTTTTTTAATCAATCGATTAAAAAATATGTATCTACAATCGAAAAAAAACAATCGATTGTTCGATTAATCGATTTAGATGTTACAACACTACTCTCCAACCGTCTTACGGTTTTTCGATCAGCACGAGAATCTGACGCGAGTTTCACAGTTTTTACCCATCCCACAAAAGTGCTCAACGCCGCTAAAGAAGTTTTCACTTCAAAAACGGAAACAGTAAAATTGTTCTTCTCTATCAGTAACCTACTCTATGGTACCGGTTAGTCAGGTGCATATTACGGACACAGGTACTTGTGGTACAATCGCCGATCGACGTCATTCGTGTCCGGCACGGAATTGCCCGGTCTCCCCGCGGCCTTCCGGCCACACGACAACAATGATATCCGTAGAGATTCCCAGTATTTTTTTTATTTTACGGCAAGGACAATGGCGTGGGTTTTAAATTTAATCATCCGTGACCGCTTCTACATTGATAAAAGTATCTACGAGAAAAACGTTTAAGATTGGAAATTACTGTTTAGTAGTATTAATTAAATAAGGAAATAAAATATAACATTCATTAGATCACTTTCCATCTAGTCGGTGTAAAAGTACATATTATTTACTTTTAATTGTGGAACGGTGTTGAAAATATTCGTAGCCTCATTCGCGCATAAAAAAAATTGTTCTTCTTTCAAATTTTTTTTAAGCGGGAAAATTATTACTTTGATTGTTCAGTAATTTAAGTTTCAACTTCTGTTAGGAAGTAAATAATTAATAATTATAATTTAGCGCTTTTTGCATAATTTGCATAAAAACAGAAATGGCGAATCTTAAAAGAATGTTAAAGGCAAAATTTCCCAATGAAGATATGAGCGATTTTCTGAATGAATCGCAGTTTCTTCCAGAATCTCCTAAAAAGAAACAAACTAAAAGACGAAAGATTGAATCTGTTGAAGGGGATTTTAAAATAACTGCAGTAATACCTAAGAAGGATAAAACGTCTGGAAACGACGAAGTTTGGAGTGAAACCAGACAGAAACTAATTAATGTTTTGGCTACACAATTTGAAACTATGTATATTTAAGTGTTTAATTCCTACACAAAATATTTTTTTATTATTTTCACATAAACGTACGAGTAATTTAAAATTCAGAACATACAAAATGCTACTTATTTGCTATTATAAAAAATAGTAGGTACATTGGTCAGGAATAGGCACAAATATTTCATTGAAATACTCTATTTATTTTTTATTTTAAGGAAGCAAATCAAGAAGAATCTTGATAAGGGCTTCACAGATGTCCTGAACCAGATGGAGGCAGACTACAACGCCTTGAAAGACAATGAACAGAAGTTGGAGCACCTCACCAGCTCATTCCTGAAGTGCATGCAGCAGGCCACCGCTGCACATAAGCAGAAAATTAAATCCTTCCAAGATATTTATTCGACGTTTGAAAAAGAGTAAGTAATTTTGCTTATTATTGTGCGTTAGGCAATGGATCGTTTCGATCTATCGCAAATAAACTGGTATAAGTAAATCATTGAGGTGTATGTACTACGATGAGCTGATGTATGTAGTACCACTGACCTCCATTAAACAAGTACGCGGTCAGTGATGTAGTACATACATCTCAACGGTATAAATGGATTTCTTAGACAGACAGAAATTTATATAAAAAACCCTACAAACGAACGCATTTGACATCGTAAGTCGTAACGATATTTGTCTAATTGAAATTTAATATCAAAATTTATGTTAGGAAGACACGCCTGCCCTATTAATTATTAGTACTTAAGGATATTTAACTATAATTTAATAGCTTTTAAATACGATTTGTTATTTTCAGATGTGAGAAAGCAGAGACGACACAGAAGAAAGAAATTAATAAATTCACTGAAGATTTAGAGGAGGACATGAATAAATTGAAGGAGAAATTGGTAACAGAATATAAACGAAACAGCTGGGAGGCGCTGCGTAGATCTTTCTTTCAAGCGATGCAAAATGATTTTTAAATGCTTACTTTTGTTAATTTTCATTTCTTGTTATATTTTTCTAGTTCAATAAAAAGTTAATCAGTATTTGCTTTCATTCAAAAGCCTGATTATTGCATTTTAGAATATTTTAGACATATTATACTTATGTAGAGTATTCAAGTAGGTATAATACGAAAACATAATATTATGTGCCTTCCATGATTTACCTATATTGTATAATTTCGAGTCTATGATAGTACCTACCTACATATTATAATTTATACACAGATAGTGGTCAGTGGAACTCTGTTATTTGTTCGGGTTATGTCAAATCAATATTGTTAGACGAGACACCTGTCCGCTGGGCTTAACTCGACCAAATTACGAAGGTCAGTTATCTATCTATACTTAAAAAACAATCTCTCTGATTTGTACTCCGATTTCCGTTGAACTACCCTAGGCCATAAAATTAATATTTTGTAGCCTTTCTGAATAGATAGTGTTAATGCCGCTTAATAATCAGAGACGAATATTATTTTCATAACGGTAATTAAATGGGGATTTTGACATAAGCCCCATAAATTATCTGTCAAACTTTTTATATTTTAAATATTTTAGCTAAGATACTTATTCATATCTGAGTACAGCAGTTATAGTCCTAATCCGAACATGTTTGTTGTTATTATACTTTTTAAACTTTAGCGATGGAACCCTATACAAGGACACACGTATATTGTTCCGAAAATGATTCCTTTACATTAATTGTGAACTAAAAAGGCAGTGTCCGAACTGCGATCCATTCTAATCAAATCATGGCGGTGTATGAACTCTTTGTCTTGCAAGTTTAGGCCAAGGCAACGAAGCACTTAATTGGTAACACAGTGCGTTCAAGCGGCCCTATATTTGGGACGCCCTTCAGAATAGTATTTGGATACTCCCGACTCCCGAGCTAATATTAATTGAATCTAAATTGCCAATTTGCAATAATTAGGTATGACGTTGAACCAAGTAAATAATAAACACTATTTTGATATTTTCCCATTAGCAAATAGCATAGAGAAATTATACATTTGTCCATGCTATTATAAAATTAGAAACATGTAGTTTTTAAAAAGAAAGCATTACCGAAGTTCTTATTACGAAAAGCCCGGTGTACCTACTATTATAATACTTTATACTTTTGGCCTTTTCATAATAAGAGCTCTACGCATGTCTTTAAAATCTATAGAGATCTAAGAATATCTAGAATATAGCCATAGGCTATAGCTATGATAAACTTATCTGATTTTAAATATCACCGTCAGACTTCCTTTTAAATGTCTTTAAATCTCACCTCGTTACATACTCTACAAAGTAGGGATCCCTAAAATAAGTTTAAGTACGCCGTGCACGCGTCTGTCGGCTTGTTTCTTTGTCCCTGAGGATATCCGCTGCCTCTGACTCATAAGTCATAATTAATATCACTGAAGATCCTCACTGAATGGAATAAATTTAGATATTACAGTATGGCAAGGTCATAGCATTATCTTTGTTTTATCAATGAGAGAAATGTAATAAGCTCCAGAAGACAGAAACGTAGATCTAACGTCTTTTGGTAATAGGCTACGAATAAAAAACTAAGGAAACGTAACTCCCATACTATTACCGTTTAAAATTTGGTACCTTTCGAACTGTCATGTAACGTCAGCCTTTATACCGCTGAAGGTCACCTAAATATTGCAAATGTATGAAAAGTGAACCTAAGGTACACTTTTTTGACAAGTATTTTGGAGCATGTTTTTTGTCGGAGTTACTCTTCCTTAGTTTTTATTATTCGTAGGTAAAAGGTGTGTTTAGAAACTCTGAAATCTATACAGCAGCTACATCGATAGCCAATCAAATCTCGTTATGTCTAAATTCCAATTATACGTTGTAAAAATATTGTATCTAAACTCTAAAGGCCGCACTCAAAAACATTTAGGTAATAATCAATTAACTCTTAATTTAATCCTTCGATCGCGGATTCTTAGAAATCTATTGTTATTCTATTGTTGTCGCGATCACCCGCGGTGTCCTTTGGGCATGGGGCTTGATGGGTTAATACTTAATGCAGAGTTTTACACAAAACGTATGGAGCTTACGTCAGCATCTTCATAAAAGTTAAGTTACAATAATTGACAGTATCTGACTGCAGCCGTTAGTTGAGTTAAATCTACAGTTAAATACATACGTTTTATGGACTATTGTCTCGACATTCCATTTCCATGTCTATGGGTTAAACCTTAAAATACCCATATCCGCGACTTAATTGAAATTGAAACCTAAAGGGCAAATTGTGAGGCACTTAATTATAACAGTGTCTTAACTCTTAACTCTCAGTCAAGATAAGGTTCCGGTAAGCCAAGGTCTTATGGAAATTGGCTGGATTACCCAACTAACAAAAATTGCTCTTGTAGTGGCTTATATAGCCAAAAATAATATTCTTATAGGAGTCGTATTATCGCTTATAAAGGTGCATTTGGGCACAATTTATAAGGATAATAACCTTATACCCTTCTTATAGTTGCTTTATTGTCCGCTTTTTTCCTTATAGTGCTATATAATGACCAAGAACAAGGTACTTCAACTTATAAGACACATATAGAAAGCGTTAATACGGGCGATCACCCTTATACGTGTTATATTATTGTCCGATACAAGGGAGTTAACTTCCGTTTGCCCTTTTTGCCGTCATAAGTGATTTATTCGCAACAGCTTGGAGAAGAAATAGTAACGTCATCCATTTTACTGTCAAGTAAACGATAAGTCATTATTTTATGTATAGTTTATTTACCTGATTTAGTGCTCGTTTATAGTCAAAAGTGTATGGAAATTAAGATGCATGATAAAATGTAATACGCTGTGTGTTTTGGTATCAACTCGCCCTTGAATTTAAGCTGTTTTTGTGCTAAAAACGTCATTAATTATTTAATCTAGTTATATACAGTGCTTTTAAAAGAACAACAGGATTCACACATCGTCTATAAGGAGTCTATGAGAGTAAAGACTTTATAACGGCATCAATTGTTTCTTATGATATCGCCATTTTACATATCGTTAGGGTTCCTTTCACACTAACAAAATCGCACCTAGCTAGTGTTATTCCCGTATAATATATATAAAAATGTTTTTTTTCCACTGTAGTTGGGTTGGCCGAAAGAGACCTTATAAGGATACTTTAGCTCACCTTTGCGCACTAATTTTAAGTTTGAAATATTATTAAAAATACGTGATTATCAAATTAATTGTTTTATTTTTTACTTTTCTTCTGTAACCTCCCCGCTCCTTTTCAACTTCTTCTACAGTTTTGAATCCCTTTTTAGGGTTCCGTACCCAAAGGATAAAACGGGACCCTATTACTAAGACTTCGTTATCTGTCCGCCTGTCTGTATATCTGTCTGTCTCCAGGCTGTATTTCAAGAACCGCAATAGATACAATTTTGAAATTTGTCGGGATTGTATGCATTTATTGCCACTATAACAACAAATACATAAAACAAAATAAAATTAATACATATGATATCTAAGGGGGCTCCTATACAGCAAACATGTTTTTTTTCGCTGTTATTGCTTGTCAATAATGGTAACAGGTAGGCACCTGAAATTTGGCCGATCATTCCGCTCCGCAAGAAATTCGCATAATCTGTTGTACGTTTAAAATGGCGAATTTAGTTATGTAAAGCATTTTAATGTAACCTTAAAAAGAATAATATCTTTATAATCACTGTTTAAGGGAATGTGGATTGCTTTCATTCTTGTTAAGGTCATATAAAATGTTAGCATTCGTTTGTTGGATAGATGTCTTATTAAATGCCCCTATAAGTTAAAAGCATTATTAGTTACCTTGTGCATTACTTTTATAAGAATAATTGACCATATTAAAAGCTTTTATATGTCTTTCAATATTATAAGGCTAAAAAGCAATGTAAATAGCCACTATAAGATGAACATATTACGAAGCCTTACAGTTGCCGTATAAATTAGAGTTATTACAGTTTACCCAACCAAATTATAAGAATAAAGATAATATTAGCCAAATCTCCTAATAGTATATGCCATTATATATTATTTATTTATTATGCCATTGTTACTTATATTATTATAAGTAACAATGGCATAATGAATGCTCTTTTATAACAAGTATAAGAGTTTAGACCTTATTGAGTTAATTTTATAAGGTTAATTTGTTTGTTGGGTAGTATGCGTTGCTGGGTTATCCACCGAACGCTTACGTTCAAAAACCCAGCAAAACATGATAATAGGTTTTTTCGGCACTTGCGATTTGCGAATTACGACGACAAGTGCCGAAAAAGCCTAGAATATCTCACAACCTGAGCACTTTTTGTGGTACACTTTACGAAAAAAATATCACGCCTATTGTTTTTACTTGTAGTAATTTTTATTTATAAGTATAGTAAATGTGTTATCCGGCCAGTCAAGGTTAATATAAAAAAAACTGTCTTAAAGATTATTTGCGCGCGTAGTTGCACGCAGAAAAACGACGCGAGCTCTTATAAAGCTCGGTTTTTAGCTAGTAATTATAGGTCTACCAGAATCTGATGGCAATTTTTGACAGCAGATTTTCAAAAAATATCGTTGATCATTAGATAAATTTTTATACTTGCATGTTTCACACACAAAATAAGCCGCTAAATGAATAAAAAAGGATGAAAATGTTTTATTCCTATTACCCCGGTATTGCTAGAGAGTGCTAGAGTCAATTTGTTTTCTCACTTTTTGCCATCAGATTCTGGTAGAACTATAGTAACTTTATGAATAATAGGTACATGCAAAATAGAAAATGATTTATGATTACAGTTTACACAAACACATACGACAATTAAATCTTTTTCCAATGTTTTTTTAACAAAGCTAAAGTTAAATGATGACTGATAAAAGCTTGATAAATCTTTTTTAAAAATTACTTGATTTATTACCCATACTTGTTTGAGGACGAATAATTCTAGAGCCAATCATTTATAGTTGAAACTTACCCGTAAAAAAAGATACGAATTAGTATTTAGTTATGTGTGTACTTAATTTAATTAAATAGATATTACGATTTTAATTTAACAATGTCAACACGTTTGCCGCTAGACCACTTTGAAAAGTTTGGATTTATACTAGGAAGCAGGATAATATAACACAAATATTGATGCAAGTTGCAACTGCATACGCAGCAATTTCGAGTTTATAGGCTAAGCCAATGTTGATAACTTTGATCAATTTACGAACAAACTAAGTGAGAAAGTAAACCTGCCATTGAAGAACAATTAAGCTTGACCTAATCTTCGCTCAAAATGGAACGTTCAACATTGAAGGTTATAAAGTTTTGATGGTGTAAACACCAGAACAATGTTTCACATACACGCTTTAAATATTACAACGCACAGGTAAATATTACAACGTTTGTTCCAGTTTTGTGATAAACTGTATTAATGCTTTCTGCAATAGTCACATAGTTTGGTTATAAATTATAACTCGTAGTTCAAGTAACTATAAGTATAACGCTAATAAGTACAGCAGTGACTTAAAAAATATTTTTTGTTTTGCACCCAACTACTCTAAAATTCGAATTTAACACTTACTTAATTTCAATGCGTTATTTTATTGCTGAGCTAAATCTTTACCTCAGTACATAAGATAGTAATTATGTATTCTGTGCTCAGTAATAAAATAACGCATTGAAATTGAAATTGCTCATCGTATTTTAGCAGAGTTACCAGCCAAACAGCTAAAAAAACGGAACGTTGAACATTAAACATACAAAGAAATATATAAACAGACGAACATATAACAGGTTACAGGCTACAACCTCCTCCTTTTTGGAAGTCGGTTAAAAAATCTAAAAGTGTAAACAAAATTTACACATATTATTCATGTTCTGTCTTAGTTAGATTTGGCTTAGCCAAGCAGAAGCGGAAGCGGGAGCGGAAGCGGGAGCGGGAGCGGGAGCGGGAGTGGGAGCGGGAGCGGGAGCGGGAGCGGGAGCGGAAGCGGAAATGGGAGCGGAAGCGGAAGCGGGAGCGAGAATGGAAGCGGGAGCGGGAGCGAATGCGGAAGCGAAAGCGGGAGCGGAAGCGGAAGCGAAAGCGGGAGCGGAAGCGGAAGCGAAAGCGGGAGCGGAAGCGGAAGCGAAAGCGGGAGCGGGAGTGGAAGCGGGAGCGGAAGCGGAAGTGGGAGCGGAAGCGGGAGCGGAAGCGGGAGTGGGGGCGGAAGCGGGAGCGGAAGCGGGAGCGGAAGCGGGAGCGGGAACGGAAGCGGAAGCGGGAGCGGAAGCGAAAGCGGGAGCGGAAGCGGAAGCGAAAACGGAAGCGGAAGCGGGAGTGGAAGCGGGAGCGGAAGCGGGAGCGGGAGCTGGAGCGGGAGCGGGAGCGGGAGCGGGAGCGGAAGCGGGAGTGGGAGCGGAAGCAGAAGCGGGAGCGGAATCGGAAGCGTTGTGCATAATATTATTCCCGCTTGGTGACTCGTAATATTTTAATTTTCACCATAATTTCAAAACCAAACGTCCAATTTTAATCATTTAAAGATCAAATTTATCGACATAAACTGTACTTAGTGATGAAATAATTTATTTTGATAAGGATTAATAGCATGAGTAAAATAAACGCGTTTAAATGTAGTTAAAAAAAATCAAGATTTTTAAATAAAAAAATGGTTATTGCGCCTCACTCGACATAGACAAGTATAGTTATTCATAATCTAAAAATAATCAAATAATTCTTATTCCTTATTAATTATTATAGTGGCGTCTTCAGACTTCCTAAACTCCCGACTCAGACTCCCGCTCCCGCTTCTGCTCCGCTCCCGCTTCCGCTTCCGCTTCCGCTTCTGCTTGGCTAAGCCAGAACATGAATAATATATTGTGTGGTTTACACTTTCCGATTTTTTAACTGACTTCTAAAAAGGAGGAGGTTATAAGCCTGTAACCTGTTATGTGTTCCTTTGTTTATATATTTTTTTTGTATGTTCAACCATAGCTTCGCCGTTTATGGACCGATTTTCATGATTCTTTTGTTGTTGTACAGGGTTGAATCCGAGGTTAGTACCATGTTCACAAAAGTGGTGATCTGATGATGGGATCCATGAGGAATCGAGGGGACTCCTTGAAATTTATATGGGAAAAAATGGTGATTTCGATTTTTTCCGCTTCCACTCCCACTTCCGCTCCCGCTCCCGCTTCCGCTCCCGCTCCCGCTTCCGCTCCCGCTCCCGCTTCCGCTCCCGCTTCCGCTCCCGCACCCGCTCCCGCTCCCGCTTCCGCTCCCGCACCCGCTCCCGCTCCCGCACCCGCTCCCGCTCCCGCTCCCGCACCCGCTCCCGCTCCCGCTTCCGCTCCCGCTCCCGCTCCCGCTCCCGCTCCCGCTTCCGCTCCCGCTTCCGCTCCCGCTTCCGCTCCCGCTTCCGCTCCCGCTCCCGCTTCCGCTCCCGCTTCCGCTCCCGCACCCGCTCCCGCTCCCGCTTCCGCTCCCGCTCCCGCACCCGCTCCCGCTCCCGCACCCGCTCCCGCTCCCGCTTCCGCTCCCGCTCCCGCTTCCGCTCCCGCTGCCGCTCCCGCTTCCGCTCCCGCTCCCGCTCCCGCACCCGCACCCGCTCCCGCTCCCGCTCCCGCTCCCGCTCCCGCTTCCGCTCCCGCTTCCGCTCCCGCTCCCGCTTCCGCTCCCGCTTCCGCTCCCGCTTCCGCTCCCGCTTCCGCTCCCGCTTCCGCTCCCGCTTCCGCTCCCGCTGCCGCTCCCGCTTCCGCTCCCGCACCCGCTCCCGCTCCCGCTCCCGCACCCGCACCCGCTCCCGCTCCCGCTCCCGCTCCCGCTCCCGCTCCCGCTTCTGCTCCGCTCCCGCTTCCGCTTCCGCTTCCGCTTCTGCTTGGCTAAGCCAGAACATGAATTGTGTGGTTTACACTTTCCGATTTTTTAACCGACTTCTTAAAAGGAGGAGGTTATAAGCCTGTAACCTGTTATGTGTTCCTTTGTTTATATATATTTTTTGTATGTTCAACCATAGCTTCGCCGTTTATGGACCGATTTTCATGATTCTTTTGTTGTTGTACAGGGTTGAATCCGAGGTTGGTACCATGTTCACAAAAGTGGTGATCTGATGAAGGGATCCATGAGGAATCGAGGGGACTCCTTGAAATTTATATGGGAAAAAATTGTGATTTCGATTTTTTCTGAAGTATTTTAGGCATATACTAACAAAAAGTATGATTTTGCACCAGGATGTACCCTGGTTCTGAAGGTACCCAACAGAACTTTTAAATCCTTATAAATACAAGTTTGAGGATTTTGGCTTTATTGAAACTACTCCAAGCAAAAGCCAATGAATCCTACATTATTTCTGCTTAACATAGGCTAAATTTTATTTTGGAAAAAATAGGGTTTCGTACGTTTCGTAAGATATTTAAGTTTTTCGGACGCCAGGTGAAAAAAATCAACCAGAAAAGTTATTTATTTTGCGTACGCTGCCGAAACTATAAAAGATAGAACCATAAAATGTTCTAAGTAATTGTAGATCTTTTTATATCTACAAAAAAGCCGCGACACACTATACTTATCTATCTCGAGTGAGGCGCAATAACCATTTTTTTATTTAAAAATCTTGAATTTTTTTTGGACTACATTTAAACGCGTTTATTTTACTCATGCTATTAATTCTTATCAAAATAAATTATTTCATCACTAAGTACAATTTATGTAGATACAATTTGGTCTTTGAATGATTAATATTGGAAGTTTGGTTTTGAAATTATGGTGAAATTAAAATATTACTATAGTGGGCGTCACCAAGCGGGAATGATATGTACATACAACTTAAACAACAAGCTATAATAATATTATAGCCTTGTCGTCTCAAGTAACTAAAAAGGGTAAAATTATTATTTTTTAACAAAAAATTAAACCGACTTCCAAGGTAAAAACAAAAGTAATACTTATCATCCATAATCTAAAAATAATCAAATAATTCTTATTCCTTATTATAGTGGCGTCTTCGGACTTCGCCTAAACCTCAACTATTTATTTCTGTACTCAATCTTCATGCTTTTGAAGCCGGTCGCGGTACCATCTTACCTTGCGTAATTGCTATGTCAAGGATCTCAGAACTTTTCCGGGCTGGTACCGACTTCAAAAGTACGAAGATTGAGTACAGAAATAGTTGAGGTTGAGGCGAAGTCTGAAGACGCTACTATAATAAGGAATAAGAATTATTTGATTATTTTTAGATTATGAATAAGTATTACTTTTGTTTTTACCTTGGAAGTCGGTTTTAATTTTTTGTTAAAAAATCCATCGGCAGTCTTGTATTATTTTCATAATAACTTTTATTTCTCACTCTATCTCTACCTAGCTAACCTAACCCTTCAGCTTCAGCTTAAATAATTTTAGTCAAAACTACAGAACTGCTGATACAAATTCCAATAATCCCTCGCCGTGGGAAGTTTGCTCTAGTAATTCGCACCTGAGGCGACCCTGGCGCCCTACTCAATAGCCTCTTCACACCCGCTAAATACATAATGAATCCGCTGCTGATTACTTATGTATTGTATTTTGTAGGTATTTTGTTCAAAAATGTCCTCTTAAAAATGCTGTCTACTGGCACAGTATAGCAATAAATAGTAGGGATATAATATATTGCTATACTGTGCTACTGGTTCTTGATTTAATACTTCAGTCGGAATTTCCAGGAATTGCTATTGTATTCTATTGTTGTCGCGATCACCGGTGCTCGCGCGGGGCCTGAAGGATTAATTGATCTACAAAGCGGTCCTTTTAAAAACGGCTGTCTAGTGTCTACTACCGCCTTAGGTCTTCTAAGTTAGAAGTTTAAATAATTTGTATTTAAAAAAGTACCTAGCCAACATCATTAACAATTTTGTAAAATACAAATACAATGCGTTTTTAAACGATAATAATATATAATTAATGATTAATTAAAGTAACACGCAACACATATAATATAAACAAAGGGGTTTTAAAAAGAAATGGCATTTTGTCACAATAAGGCAAATGATTCGCAATGTAGAGCACTAAAACACAATATAAATATCAAACAGTAGGTCTTCAACTTAGTCGTGACTCGTGGCCTCCTGACCTAAACACACATAAAACAAATAAACTTGTAAAATGCGCGTGATATGTGCAACACTTCATAACTCTGCTTCCTAAAGTTACCTGAAATCACGTAGCTAACGTGTGCGTGCGCCCGGTTCGGAGTTCGGACAGTATGGAATGTTCGCCTACAGACTCTGCTGTATATTATATTTATACTGTGAGTCTTATTTACTCTTAGGGGTGAGGCCTTCTCCATTTCAAGTCGTGGGAAAAACTCACACTAAATTATTAACAAAAATATTGACCGGCTGCCTACTTAAAAGATTTGAAGGTTTGTTCTTGTTTGTATTGCGAGTTCCCAGAGACTTTCATAGAATATGGGAAAGGGTGTTTTACTGTATACACAGTTTTATTGTGTACACAGTACACTATGGGAATCTATTTGTTTTCTATCAATAATGTCCTATGTTTATCGATGTTTTCTATTGGTTTTGTATAAGTGTTTTGAGTTATGTCGTTTTAGGACTGAGGTGTAGTTTATTTATTGGCATTTTTGTTTGCAATCTTGTAATCTATATTAAAATTATATATGTAATATGCGAAAATGTTTCTGAACCGATTTGGTGTGAATTAAAAAATATTAATTAATCGTGGCCGGCCTAGAAAAAGATTGCGTGATGAGCTGGGAGCAGACCAGTCAGGCTGGCCAGCGCTGGTGCAGGAGCAAGCACAATGGAAGACCTTGGGGGAGGCCTTTGCCCAGCAGTGGGACAGCATAGGCCAGAATAAAAAAATATCGAGAAAGGAAATAATAGTTTTATTACCTCCGTGGCGCAGTGGTGAGCGCGTTGGTAGCTCAAGCCGGAGGTCGCGGGTTCGAGTCCCGCCGACGGAACAAAAAGTTTATAAAAAAAGTTCCTGGGTCATGGATGTGTATTAAATATGTGTATCATATAATAAAATTCTTAAATATATGTATAGTATAAAAATATTAAATATATTTCCGTTGTCTGGTACCTGTAACACAAGTCCTTCAGTTACTTAGCACGGGGCCAGACTGACGTGGTGTGAAGCGTCCATAGACATTACATTATCATTACATTATTGTTTCTGCGACAACTAATTCTTATACGCAAAATAAGTTGTAGACAAAACCTAGAATAATTTTATAATACTTAATTGTATTTCAGTATCTATTTCATTAATGGAAATTAACATATTAGATTGCTCTTCAAAAGCTGCGTTTTTTATCGAAGTAAATAAAAAAAAAAAAAAAAAAACATCGGCAGACATTCCCGTTTCGGGCACATATTTTGTGAAAAAAAAAACAAAAATAATTTAGATCACTTTTCGGCGAAGTGTGTAGCAAATAACAATGTAATGGGGCAATTTCCACCGCTATTAGAGGCGACATCAAAGCTGCTCTAATACTCATGATAAGCCCTCCAAAACCGCTTCGTGTATCTGATGATAGTGCAAATATTTACGTGGTGGTAATTTTTTTTAACTGCAAAAGTTTAAAACCAAAAAGAATGTGAAACAGAACACGAGGTAATGATGACCAATTAAGGGCCAAAACTGCTAAAAGGCCCTTTAGGTTAGGCCATGGTGGATATTGGAATAAGCATTTACCAAAATTTCGAAGTCTATAGCGTGAAAAATCGACGTCTATGGGACAACATAGACCAGTCATATTCTATAAGTTTGCTCCGGAAAAGCAGTACCAAGGGGCTCCGCGAGCGAAAGATAAATTATGTTTTACAATATATGTCATCACTCATCAGACACCAGAATGGCGACCGTTTCAAAAACAAAACATTTTTTGGGGGCCCGTCAAAACTGTTACTTCTTAAAAGTTTTCCACCACCAAAAAAGTTTGAGAACCGCTGACATAGACGTATCGCCTACTATACAGGGTGCAATTGAACCTTCCTGCCAAATTTTGATATATTGATCCTTGTTAAAAATAAAAATACACATTTTTTCTTTTATAATCTCTCAGTACTAAAATGTTGAGAAATAGCTTCCGAAAGTTGTCCTAAAAAACACTACAATTAATGGACACGATGCGTCGGCCGCGCGTGACGTGCCCCCGCGCGCGCGCCTCACCCCGCATCACCCCCTCTCATTCCCCCGCGGCGCGAGTGACCATTCTGCAACGATTTTAAATGGGATAAAATATGTCATTGACAAAAAAATAACATCCATTTTTTTGTTAAATGGACTCTCCTAATGATACCTAAGCCCTGGAAAAAAATTGGCAGGAAGGCTTAATTGCACCCTATTATTATATTATATAGTATACATATATATATTGTATAGTATACAACACGTTGTTAATAGTTTGAATATGGCCGAATAATAACGTAAAACGTTGTTGTCATTTTGAGCCGTACAATTCCTTCGCATCCACTCCCATCACAACTCACAAGCTACAAGTAACACAATCCTTGTAATGTAACCTTGTCCTGAACCAACCTTCTGGCTCCACGTGATCGCAAGTGATTAAAAATTATCGAAGGGAAGACGACATTACGTAGTCATGACGACGGCAATCATTTCATCAGGCAATTGACTCAGCCGGGATTGGCCACTTATCCAATAAAGACGGCGCCCGGGCAAGTGACTTCGATACGAAACAAATTTAATGTGACAGTAACGAGCAGTATTGTTTCGTAAAACATTTACCTGTCTGATGTTATGCATATTGAACAACATCAAACAACAAAATATGGAAGAAGTTTTTAAATTCTAACACAAGAGTGACACATTATGCTTGTATTAGATTTAAAGTCTAAAACAATACCGACACTATAAAAAATTATAAGAACAAAAGGTGAAAGAAGAGAACAGTGAACACAGGACTCTGATAGACTTCAGGGACAAAATTACAGTAGTAGTGGTAATAGTCAATTATACCGTAGCACGTAGAAATAAACCCTTTTCAAGTTTTCATAGTGAATATAATATTGGCCATGCTAGGTGGACAGGAAACGACATAGGACAACTATATGTATCCCTCCCTGATAAATCTTTCCCGCGACAGAGTCAGGGGCAATACCTTACAAGTTACAGCTTACATTATTATTTGCCAGTCAGCTGCCCGCAAAATAGGGGTAAAAAGTATGCCCATCCAACTTATCAATGATGCAACTTTGCTGCGAAACCAGTTGAAACGGCACGTGCTAAAAACTTGTACTTCATCAAGAACGAGTACGGCATTCAGTAAAACGATTCATTAATATTGCAGACAAAAAGACGCGGCGCGTGCGTCAATGAGGAAATGCCACGGATGTCCAGCAAGTCGCGGGCCTGCGCGTGCGCACTCATCCTTACAAAGTAAATTATGAAATTCAATCACATGACTAGAAGAAAGGATGACTATGTTGGTTTTTGAATTTAAGAGTAGGTTTATATTCACGATATCAAACTTTAGTTTGATAGTGTACCTAGTACCTACCTAAGTTAAACCTACGCTAATATTATAAAAGTAAATGTTTAAGTGTTAGTGAGTAATAATTCTTATTGTGATTAATTTCTGCAGGAAAATAGTTTAGAATCTGGATTAAAAAGCTACTTCTAATCCCGAAGAAGTAAAGTGCTCCTGCATCAGCAACCTAATCTAAATGTAATATGGAGTCCAACTGCAAGGTAGACTCTTTAAGTTATTCACCTACCTACTAATACCTACCTACAATAGTCAGGACGAATTAATCGTTATGTCTATTATGCTAATACTCAACGCTCATCTATAACTACACTTATCTATCTAAATCCAAATTCCAAACCTTCTCCGCAAACCTTGTACTAAATACAGGAACAAGCCAATGATGAGTTAATTAATACAGCAACATCTTAAGATTGAATTTCCGATTCGTGGGAGGCAGAATATGGTAACATTGGTAACCGTAGAGTCTAGACCGAAGTAAAGTCAGCTAGGCCAGTAATCAGCAACTTTTGAGTCGAAAGACCTAAAAATGTGCAATTCTCAAAACGTTAGAATTTGAGGAATGACATTATTAGCTTACTTTTTAGGGTTCCATACCCAAAGGGTAAAAACGAGACCCTATTACTAAGACTTCAATGTATAGCTATAGCGGTTCTTGAGATACTGCCTGGAGACAGACGGACAGACAGCTGTCCGTCTGTCTGTCCGTCTCTCTGTCTCCAGGCTGTATCTCAAGAACCGCTATAGCTATACTGCTGAAATTTTCACAGATTGTGTATAACGGTTGCCGCTATAACAACTTTGCTCGATATCAATACTTTTTATTTTTAGATACTTGCAATCACGTCTTGTTGAACTAAAAAGTTGTAGATAGATAATATTTTCGCATTCAAAAAGCTGCACCTTCTTATGCAAAGACACAGTGGCCTAGTGGGTCGCAAGCCGCAGTTTGGCGACGCCTGCGCTAGGCCAGTGGGCGAGATTACCTCATCCTGTCTAATATCCTGCTAGCACTGACCTATTTCGACAATCAGGTCGATAGTCAATGGAATTGCGTCCATTGTCCCACCACAATGGCCGGCTTACGTTAAAATCTCTAAAACCAATAATCCATTTTTTTCCGCGCAATCTATTCGGGTGTTTGGAATTTTTTGCGGCGCTTTTTGCGTTTCGGAAGCCGCAGGTAAGATCCGGGTTTTGTGAGTTTCGTATGTTTACAAATTCGCAATTTGCCCCCCAATAACTGTCGGTTTGAGTCAGCTGCGCGCCCAATCGGTTAAGTATAATACAAGATATTATATAAGTGTAGACTACAGTAGTATAACTCGACTGTGTACTTGAAATAATCGCAAAGATAAGCTTAACGCGTGTGAAGAATTAACTTATTGCACTCTTAGCATGACCATTATAGACCGTTATAAAAGAGTTTTCTACTGTAAAAAGATATAGGTACATGTTGAAAAAGGAAACCTGTTACGAAAGTCTGTACGTGTTTTTATTTTTGCATTGGTTCTACAATGGTTGGTAAGCTTGTTGCTTTCTATGTTAATGCGAAATCTCCCTATTCTGGTTTATTGTGAAGTTAGTCTACTGTACTTTATTTGTGGCGTGGCTACAATCTGTTCAGAGATTATTTACCTCTAATAAAACCTTTATGGCGACGACACAAATATCATCATTAGAGAAACTCCAAGGTAAAATAGCTCTGAACAGTCTAAACTGCAACATGCGCTGGAGATTAAAAATCGTCAATCTGTTATAAAATCTGGTATACAACCCCGATTCCCGGCCCTACCACACATTTTCATTGAATTAGCCAAGTTATTCATAACGTCATGCATGAATGGAATTTTTTACACTGATAGTCAATATTAGGATAAAACAGCTATAGCCCATTTTTTTCCAAATAATTATACTGTTTATGTGGGTTAAGGCGACGCCTTGATAATTTGGCTGTAGCGATGCCGATTTTTCTCAGCAATGACTAAAGCTAAGAAAATAAAGTTCATTGTCAGTATTCATCATGTCTTTGTCTTTGAATTGCCCATAGCATAACACGATTGGACAACTTTTATAACACAGAATTATCAATCGAAAAGACCTCTGTAAAAAAAGGGATTCCTATTTTTCCAACAGAGGAGAGTGATTTAAGGTTCCAAAATTTGTACATAAATTGGTTGAAGCATACACTTTAATATGTGCATAGCCTATATGAAATGTATTTATGGTTTTTAAATTACGCGACAAAAACCATTTTGTTGCTTACGCCCTTTCCATTTTTTGCTGTTCCATTGCTTGTTTTCTATGAGAGGCCGGCCCGGCCTCTCATAGAAAACAAGCAATCTAAAACATATCCAGCACGGTTTCTTACTTTAACGCGGCGTCACCTTAATCAAAAGATATATTTACAACAAGCCTAGCCTAGGCAGTAGGCTCCATACGAGATAAGTTCATTTCATTTTGAACTACGTGATATAAATTGACCCTATTTATGCAAAATGAGTCCAATCCACACCATTGCCAAAATTGAGTTAATAATGCAGAAGTATTCCAAAATGGCCCTTTTATCGACCCTATGAAGATCATAATAATCTAACAATTTTTTCAGAACAAAACATTTTCACAACAAAGTTACCAACTAACAAATTAATGAGTATTGTTTTTTTTACATAGATCCAAACTAGGTACATGGTCTCTCGATTTTTTTTAAATTAGGCAAGTAGAATCATGCGACTTTGTTGCTGTTTGCATATTAAAAAAGGCTTAGTTTTTAATATTTTACAAAGACTCACGGGTCATTGTGACACAGGCCCGACACAAAATAGACATATCCCATTTTTTGATAGGGTAAAACGACTAGTGATTAGATAGTACCAGTTATTGGACAAAACACAAAAACGCAATATAATTTATAAAGTTTGCATTAAAAACTGCATTTTTAAAGTAATAAAAAGCCTGATTTTAAAGATAAACAGGTAGCTATTAAAGCAACCTTAATAAATATTATAATGTTTTTGTGCTGTGTCCAATGACTAGTACTGACTACTATCCAATCACTAGTCATGTTCACCCTATGTAATATTTATATTCAAAATCAGTGGCTAAGACGTTATTTTATTGATTTCTTTTTTTCTCTTTAGGGCCAGTAAGTAAAGTGCTAATACGAAGAATAAGAATCGTTATTTGCATGTTTTTTGCAATTATATTCAATATCAGTGGCTAACACTTAGAAATTATTATTTTCATACCGTGCCTAAAGAAAAACACAAAACCAAAAAAAAATATTTTGTTTACTTAGGTACATTTAAAAAGAAATCAGTCAAGTGTGAGTTGAACTCGCGCACGAAGGGTTCCGTACCATTATAGAGCAAAATTAATAAGTAGTAAAAAGTTTTATAGTGCCCAAGTGTGTGCCCGTGTAAAAAGTCGGTCGTGCACCTGATCTCTCACCAGTCATGTCGGTCTTCCACTTCGTTGGGTTACGAGAGTAAAGAATAGTGCTCTTGTGTATTTTGCACACACTTGGGCACTATAAAATTACTCCTGCTTAACTGGCCTGGTTTTATTGAAACCAAAGTGCTCTTGTGTATTGCGCACACACTTGGGCACTATAAAATTACTCCTGCGTAACTGGTCTGGTTTCATTGAAACCAGAGTGGTCGTGTGTATTGCGCACACACGACCGTTACGACACGATCGTATAGAGGGGAAAATTCCAGGAAGAACAAGCCGAAGAACCCCATATCGAGGACAAACAGTTGCCGAGTTATAAGCACTCAAAGTTTGACATTGACAGCTCGGCAACTGTCAAACGTCGAACAAAAGCGGCCATAACTCCGCTCTCAATAGGCCTAGAGGAACGGGGTTTCTTCTAACATCAAAGGCAACATCTCGGCTACCCCCTCCCTGAATTTTAACTAAATCGGAGACATCAAATTTTGTCTCAATTCTGAGGCCAGGATCGAATAGAGGAGAAAAATCCAGGAAAAACAAGCCGAAGAACCCCATATCCAGGACAAATAGTTGCCGAGTTACAAGCATTCAAACTTTGACATTGACAGCTCGGCAGCTGTCAAATGTCTCACAAAAGTAGCCATAACTCCGCTCCCGGCCTAGAGGAACGGGGTTTCTTCCAACCTCAAAGGCAATACCTCGGCTACCCCCTCCCCGAATCTGGACTAAATCGGAGACATCAAAACTTCAAGGACGATTCTTCTACTATATACTTACAATACTTTTAAATGAGTAATGTAAAATTTGTCTATTACAGTAATGTAATGGACAAATTTTACATTACACATTCTTTGCATTTAATGGACAATAAAGGTCCGATAATGGCTCATTATTTTGTAAAATGGCAATGTAAGATACTCCATTACTATTATTTTTTGTATTATTATTATTATTTTTTACATTAAGATTTTTGCAACGTTGCTTGAAACCATCACTACTAATGCGAAAGTGTGACTGTCTGTCTGTCTGTCTATCTGTCTGTCTGTTTGATATCTCTTCACGCCCAAACCACTGAACCGATTTTGCTGAAATTTGGTATGCAGATACTTTGAGTACCGGGAAAGGACAATTCATCTCGGAAAAATGTACGGTTCCCGCACGATAAACGAGTTTTGGCGAAACGGAGTTGCAGGCATCATCTAGTTTTAAACATCCTTGTAAAAACCAGAAAAAAGTAGGAGCCCCACATTATATCAGGTAGGTACTTACTGCCGAAGCATACAACAAGATATATTTAGGATATGCTCACCTAGATACAAAAAAATATTAAGTTTTAAATCTAAATTATATTTTTTTTTCATTTCAATCTTTTTTTTGGGAATATAAGCAACAATATAAACTAAAAAATAATGAATATATATTTAATTCTATTACTACATAACCGAAAGAAAAAAATGCCGGTTTTCTTCAAAATTTGAAAGTTCATGAGGCCTCAGTTTATTTAAAAGCAAATTTTATAAGTTAAAATCGTTGTTTCTATTACTAATTAGATCTTAGACATCCAAATCGGGTGCACAGATCTCATGCACGAAACTCCTGTTGACTTGTGTAATAAATCTAAAAAGATGGTTCGCTTTGGATTATATGTATCCCACACTAATATAGTTTTCCTACAAGGAACCCTCCTGTTTTTGTTTAATTTTTGTTGGAAATAGTAGTAATTTTTAACATATTTATGTTTGTACGCATAGAATAAATTACCAAATATACTATTGTAAATTAACTTTACTTAAAATAACAATCAGTTTTAAAGAATACACAATTTTAATAAAAACGGCTTTTTCTCAGAACTGTCATCGTGTGAGTTGTGTCCGGTATGCATAAATAGGTCCAATTATACTACCTAGCTTTTATACTATTGTATATTATCGTATGTTTAATAAATAATTTGAATTTAATTTGAATTTACTTTTACACTTTAGTTAAAAGTTTCATTACTCAAAACAGAATGCAGATTAATCCATACTAATATTATAAATGCGAAAGTGTGTCTGTCTGTCTGTTACCTCTTCACACCCAAACCGCTGAACCGATTTGGCTGAAATTTGGCATGGAGATACTTTGAGTCCCGGGAAAGGACATAGGATACTTTTTATCCCAGAAAAATTTAAGTTGCCCACGCGATAAACGAGATTTGACGCGACGGAGTTGCGGGCGTCAACTAGTATAATATAATATCCAAAATAAAATGAACCTTTATAGGAAAGCTTTTCAGTTAAGAAGCCACACCAATTTAACCTAAGCGAACAAATCTTGTATTTCCCCAAGGTAACATCAGGGTGCAAATTGTAGGATAGGTTATAACACGGGGTGGAAATTGCTCGATTTTACTCAAGCAAATCGGTTGAGTATGTTTGTTTTTAATTTGGGCTTAAAAAAGCATTGAAGGTCATAAGTCAGAAAATATAAAGTTTCAATTTGTTTATAGCTGCCCCGGCGTCGCACGGGTATAAAATATATAGCCACTGAAAAAATGATTAAAATCGATAGCCTATGATCAGTTCACGTGGTCTATTTCTTATCTGTGCCAAATAACATAAAAATTGCTCCAGTAGTTCGCGAGATAAGCCCTTTCAAATAATTTCCCCCGTGTTTTCCACATTCTCCTATAAGAGCTTAGCGTGATAAAATGTAGCCTATAGCCTTCCTCAATAAATGGGCTATGTAACACTGAAAGAATTTTTCAAATCGGACCAGTAGTTCCCGAGATTAGTGCGTTCAAGTAAGCCCTTCCAAATTATTTTCCCCGTTTTTTCCACATTTTCCTCAGTTTCTTCGCTCCTACTAGTCTTAATATGATAAAATATAGCCTTCCTTCTTTCCCTCCTTCCTTTTTCCTTCCTTCCTTCCTTCCTTCCTCGATAAATGGGCTATCTAACACTGAAAGAATCATCACAATCCGTTGCGTAGTTTTAAAGATTAAAGGGAACAAAGGGACATGATGGAAAAAAAAGCGACTTTGTTTTATAATAATTATGTATAGAGATAACTTCAAGTTACTGGTGACTTGTAAGTTTTTAACAAGCTATGTCTGTGGTAACAAGCCATCCGTATACTTAACTACTATGTATTTAATATTATAAATGCGAAAGTGTGTCTGTCTGTCTGTTACCTCTTCACTTCTTTTATCCCAGAAAAATGTATGGTTCCCGCGCAATAAATGAATTTTTGCGCAACGGAGTTGCGGGCGTCATCTCTCATACTCAACAATCATAAAAAATAAAAAATCGTTTTATTTCTGAATAAATTTGAATCAAATGTTTTCAGAACGTTGAGCTACATGTTGCCTATCACCGGTTCGGGAACTAACCCGGCGAGAAGAACCGGCGTAAGAAACTCGAATGTTTAGAATTAATTTTAAGAACCTTACGAACGTAAATTTAAAACTACTTAAGGCGACGCCTTGATAATTTGGCTATAGCGATGCCGATTTTTCTCAGCAATGACTAAAGCTAAGAAACTAAAGTTCATTGTCAGTATTCATCATGTCTTTGTCTTTGAATTGCCCATAGCATTACACGATTGGACAACTTTTATAACACAGAATTATCAATCGAAAAGACCTCTGTAAAAAAAGGGATTCCTATTTTTCCAACTGAGGAGAGTGATTTAAGGTTCCAAAATTTGTACATAAATTGGTTGAAGCATACACTTTAATATGTGCATAGCTTATATGAAATGTATTTATGGTTTTTAAATTACGCGACAAAAACCATTTTATCGCTTACGCCCCTTCCATTTTTTGCTGTTCCATTGCTTGTTTTCTATGAGAGGCCGGCCCGGCCTCTCATAGAAAACAAGCAATCTAAAACATATCCAACACGGTTTCTTACTTTAACGTGGCGTCACCTTAACTGAGAACTCAATCTCGCACTTTTGTTTAGAATTGCGTCACTGTTCCACTCCAGCGGCGTTCCCATACAAATATTTAAATATAAATATACAGTTATACATTACTTTAAATATTATACAAACATAATAAAGGTGTCACAATAATAAGTAATTAAAATTATTCGTTCAAGGCTTAACGCGTTCTCACAGAGTATTCCTCAATCCTCCACCAATACCATGGTACCGTTGTTTTGCAACGAAAATTCTTTACAAAAGAATTTACTTTACATCTATACATATAATAAAACTGTAGAAATAAAAATTTTGCACATTAATGATATTCAAAAAATAATAAGCGGGGGGTGTTATTACGTCGCTATAGAAGCCAAAAATGTGGTTAGTTTCTTTGTCTGTCTGTCTGTCTGTCTGTCTGTCTGTCTGTCTGTCTGTCTGTATGTTTGTTCCACTATCACACGAAAACTACTCATCTGATTTGAATGCAGTTTTCGCAGATATATTTGTCTTCTTCCAACTTAACATCTGGTCTATAAAAAAGTTCCCTCCACCCCTCTAAAGGGACGAAAGAGGGGGTCAGATTTTGTATAAGACTTTTGCTTCAACACGAAAACTACTGATCCGATTTGCATACGATTTTCGCAGATATATTTGTAATCTTCCAATTCAAAATCTGGTGTATAAAAATCACACCCTCTACCCTAGATTCGACCCCCCTAAGGGGAGCAAAGAGGGGGTCAGATTTTGTATCAAACTTTTTTCTTTAATGGACTTACTTCATATGTATTATTAACTGTTTTTTCTAACTTAACATCTGGTGTATAAAATTTCCCCCCCACCCCTCTTAGGAGATAAAAGAGGGGGTAAGATTTTGTATCAACTGATGAAGTAGAAATACTCTGAATGGCAAAATAACGTTTGCCGGGACAGCTAGTACTTAATATTTATGCAATGTGAAATGTTTTTTTGTTATATTTACTAGGCTTATTCTGTGAGTTCTGTAACTAAATTGAATTTACTCCTTTTATTTAATTTCGTTTTAAATGATGTCTAAATAAGTAGGTACCCAAGTATAATATTATGCTGATAGTATAGGTATCAACTATTAAGTCTGAGCGGACAATATTGACTCTATAGTCAAACTCAAACTCTATGGTCTTTTTTTAAAATATTTAAAAAAAGACCATACTCATAGTCAAAAGATCAATAATTAGGAACACCCTACCTCATTATAAAGCTACACAAATTACATTGCCTAATAGAAAAACGAAAAAAGTGCTAAAAGAAATGCAAAAAACAAATATAGGTAGTCATCAGGGCGATAATGTTAGTTTGTCTTTGCGGTGCTTATGTAGGTAATCCCGAATAACAAATTACGAATGAAAAAAACTCCAGTTAAGTCGTCGGCGATCCTAAACATAATGTTTGATTGTACCTTAATGACAAGGCGCAGACTTTGAATCATCTTTTGTGTTGAGCCGACTTGAATCAGCTGGTATTTCACTGGAATTTGAACCCTATTATCCAGCTCTAGAATTTAAATTACCTTTGGCATCACCAGCCAGTGCATCTACTAAGGAGGTCTCATGATTGAGCAATCATCTACTCTAGCGCTGTGGTGAGCGATGCATTGTGAATAAATGAAAATTTGTTTATTTTCATTTATATGGGACATTAGTCGAGCTCTATTTATTTTGTATACGGATTACAACGGTAATTTATTGTTATTCATTACTGTAATTACATTTTAAATAAGTCGATTGTAATAATGATTCGTTAAGATTGCTTTTCAATTCATGCGATAGATCTTTAGACATCTTAATTCTAAATCGTAATTCTTAAAAAAAAAAGCAATTGGTTAGTTCCAAATCCCTTCATTGACCGACTTCCAAAAAGGAGGAGGTAATACGTTCGGCTGTATGTTTTTTTTATGTATGTTCACCGATCACTCAGCCGTTTGTTTTGACTCAACGAATACTCAAAAATATATAAGTATTAGGTAAGGCTATATCGAGTCTCTCAAATACTTAAACGAAGACAAAAAAATAATAGCAATATTTTTCATCAAATAAACGAAATCACCCAGCTTTTTACAAAAAGTTATTGTATATTAACTACATATTAGCGTTCCCAAGTCTACAAAAAATGCCATTAGGTCGAGGAAGCGTGAAGTCAGGTATGCGACCTTGCTGTGTCAGGCAGACTGCAATACTTACTTAACTTAAAAACAAAGACTTATTTAACCTTATTCCTAGTTCCTACAACTCCAGAAACTTCAACCTGAGCACGAGTTAAAATCGACATACAAGGATAGACATTTCTATTGACCGTGAGCATCAGCCATGGCCAGTATCCAGGTAGCCTAACTGCCTAACCAGTAACCCGCCTAGCCCGCGAGGCCGACGGCTGTAACACTATATCTTCGACTTTGATTCTGTCTATGACCTTCAGACCTTATGATTATTTGGAAGGATTTAAAATTAGTTTTTTTATTTATTAGACTAAATTCTAAAATATTTATATCAAACGAAGCAATATTTCGCGATTTGAAATAAAAAATAATGCGTCAAAGTTTAAAAAATCTGACGTACAAAACTGTAGAAAAAAATCAGGATCTAGTTATATCATGCGTTAAAGTTGTAAATTTTTCTGAACTTGAAAACTCTACGATAGTATACTATTGAGTATTGACTGTAAAGTATAATCCCTCGATCGTGGAAAAAACGAGACACGTACAATAGATTTGTATTGTTATCGCATATTATTATTATTATTCTGGTTAGGATTCTTAATTGGTTCCTACCCAAGGTGAGCACTAATTCTGATAGTTTCTTGTTGAAGCCAGGAATTAGTGCCTTGGAGTGTTCAAGGCCAGGGGTCTGAGCTCATTGCTTCCTGCATAGTCTGTGACCCCATTCCTTGAACACTTATTTTGTGGTACTGGGAGTTATACCACAGACTGGTTCCGGGCCATATATGAGACTCTCGGTCCCAAGCCTAGCTAGTTCGTCAGCGGTTTCATTACCGGGGACGTTGCTGTGGCCCGGGACCCATACTAGGCGGATGTTGTGGTCCCTTCCCAGCATGTTTAACGTCTCAATGCATTCCAGAACTAATTTGGACGAGACTGTGGCAGTCAGTGCTTTAAGTGCAGCTTAAGACTATCGGAGAAGACCGATCATAACACATCTACATAAATAAATAGAAATTACTGTGTTAAAGCGCAAATCAATAGGCGTGATAGTTTTTCCGTAAAGTGTATTACAAAATGTAAACATTGTGGGATATACTAGAGCTCGCTTCGCTTGCCCTAATCTGGGGGCACGGTAGTGCCCAAGCCAAGCTTTTTAACAAAGGCACGGCCGTACCATACTTTTCTCGAAGCGGTTCGCGGCTATTTCACACCCCCTTTATCTTCGATGTTAACAAAGCTAGGGATTCAGAATTTCGGTCACTAGGAGCAAGTATTAAAACTAGCTTAACGTCCAAATTAAATGAAATTTCGATAAAAAGTTTAATAGTTACGGATGGTCAAAGTTACTACATTTTGTCACTCACTGACATGTAGATCATCAAAATTCTAAGGTACTACTAGCAGACTTAGAACCTTGAAATTTGGTACCCGGATAGGTCTTTATTTACAATGAAAGGAAAAATTATGAAACCGGCCAAGTGCGAGTCGGACTGGCGTACATAGGGTTCCGTACCGTAAATTTGTATGGGAGCCCCCCTAAATAATAAGTATATTTAATTTTTATTATTAATTATTAAAGTTGATATACAGCTGAGTATTTTCTGAAAATTTCAAAAACCTTACTGTTACCATTATGGATATAGAGCAAAATAGGGGAAAAAATCATGTTTGTTGTATGAGGCCCCCTATTAATAATTTATTTTATTTGAATTGGACTATTAGCTTTTATAACGATACCAGAAATACATAATTTGTGAAAATTACAACTACCTAGCTATGGCGGTTCTCGAGATGGAAGCCTGGTGACATAAGAATGGACGACGGACAGACAGCGAAGACTTATTATTTAATGATAATAGGGTCCCGTTTTCATTCTTTGGGCAGGGAAACCAAAAAACTGAAAAATAATATACATAATAATAATATATAGTAGTTTATTAAATAAAAGAAAACATTTTTATGTTTATAACTTTGCAAGAACAGTATGAGTTTCGACTGCATATTTGTTATATTGAAATGGTATTGATTAAATAAAAAATAGTATTAATAACGTTAACAATGAAACAATAATTAAATTAGATAAAATATAAATGCAATCAGTACTGCGATATACACTCCTTACTCGCTCGATATATACTCGTAATATGGGAGTTTTAAGTTATCACATGAAATAAGGTGTGCTCATTTCCTGCGAGGAACGTTGACGCTTACATCGGTGCTGCTATGTATTCAACGCTATGCTAAAAATGACCACCTTCAAGTATTAAAGCTTAAAAGTCAATTAAAATATATGAATAATGATTTCTTAAGTTTTCGCGAGTATCACTCATGATATTATAAGTTTAAACACTTACGGATTTTGTCGCGGAGCACTTATATTAATCCCGACGTTTCGGCTGCTTTACAGCGGCCGTGGTCACGGGTGGACTGAGGTGACAGGTGTCCAATTTCTTGAAGTTCTTTAACTACCCGAAGACCACCCGTGACCAGGGCCGCTGTAAAGCAACCGAAACGTCGGGATTAATAAAAGTTCTCCGCGACAAAATCCGTAAGTGTTTAAACTTATAATATTAAAATATATTAATATTAATAATCGACTCAGAACTAGCGAAGCGTCAAAAAATAATATAAAGAAGATAGAGAATGAGAACCAAGCTAAGTACAGAAAAGTTATAACGTGACCTGAAAAAAAAAGAAATAAAAACCTTAAAAAAAGAAATGAAATCCCACCAAAACATGAAATGTAAAAGGAGCCAAGCAAAATATTGCATAGCTGTAATACTTCTGTCGTAAAAACTTTCCAGATCACATTCAAGCCAAGCCTTCAACTTATTTTGTAATTTAAATCAACATTTAGTAAATGTATGAATAGATTTCTTTATTTTATAATTATTATAGTGGCTTGGCAATGAGCACAAGAGAAACAAATCTATACTAATATTATAAATGCGAAAGTATCTCTCTGTCTGTCTGTCTGTCTGTCTCGCTTTCACGCCAAAAATACTGAACCGATTGTAATGAAATTTTGTACACAGATAGTCTTAAGCCTGAGTAAGGACATAGGCTACTTTTTAACTGGAAAAATAAAATAAATTAATTAAAAATCAAAAAAACCGACTGCAAAAAATGTTAACTAAAACGAACGAAACAAGACCTAATTCTGCCGGAGGCATCGAATCCATGTTTTAATTGATACGACTCTTGCTTACGAGTTTCATGCCAGGATAGAAGGTTACATAGAAAAATGTAGAAGAAGAAAGTGGATAATAAAATGCAGTAGAAGGCATGTCGCACCAAGTTTAACATTAATTCATAAATCATAAAATATTATGCCTCCGACTGCATTTTATTATCCACTTTCTTCTTCTACATTTTTCTATGTAACCTTCTATCCTGGCATGAAACTCGTAAGCAAGAGTCGTATCAATTAAAACATGGATTCGATGCCTCCGGCAGAATTAGGTCTTGTTTCGTTCTTTTTAGCAGGGCTCGAAAAACGTTATATTTTTCGAAACGTTATCGCCTTAAATACCTAAAGAACGTTTCATTTCAGTTTCGTTCGGAACGGAACGCTATTCGGAACATTTTTTGAGAACGAAATGATTTTTTCGTTTTTGATCCTTATAACGGTTTTAAATGGTTTTTCCCGTTTCCTCGATCAAAAGTTAAATATATATTTTTCGGGCATTCGTTTGCAGTATCACGGCGAGGCAATAATCGGCAAAGTGCGAGTCTGACTCGCTCATGGAGGGTTCCGTACCGTTACAGAGCAAAATAAGGTCAATAATTGTGTTTTTTGTATGGGATTAATTTTATTAATTTTTTAGTAGTTTTATTAATTAATAAAGAACTCATATAGTCAAGGACTCTATGAAAATATTAAGAGCCTACCTATTATCGTTATTGATATCGAGCAAAAAAGGTCAAAAAATTACGGTTGTTGTATTGGATTTATATTAAATATGAAATATATCTTGTTTTTTAGTATTTGTTGTTATGTATATGTTACTCTTAAATTCACTTTCAATTTTTAACTTCCGTTTATTTTCTCAATTTTAAAAAGACACATACATGACGTGTATTTACTATTTACTAAGGACGGTTACGTAGTATACAGTTTACACTCGACTGCCCCTAAGTATACTGAGTCAACTAACAAATTTTCCAAATTACACTTTTTGGTATATTTACAGTAATTAGATCATATTCTACCTGCTGGCTTTAAAAAAAAGTTTGTATATTTATTAATACCGGAAATAAAATGACGTATACAGAGTCAAGTGCATGACTTACTTATTTTTGCACATGGAACACTGAGTCAAGTTGTATTCTACCAGTATACGCGGAACGCGATCGCGGGCATTTTGGTTGAAATTGAAAGTTGACTCAGTATGCATTTGGTCACCGCGGAGTGAGAAGACCAAATTACCACTTATTTAAGGTAGTTAGGGAGCCCAAAGTGCCATTTATGATGTTAGTCAGCTGTTATGTAGGCCTAATTACTTATACCTAAATTAAATATTTAAGGGAGTCTTGGGAGACCATAAACATAATTTTTTCCCCTTTTGGTTCGGTTTCAATGTGCCCATGCCCAGAATAAGTAATAGACATGCTTAAGTAAATTTTCAGGACTGAGACTGTTCTAAAATGATTGCTATTTAGTAATTAATAATTTTTTTTATACTTAGCACGAAATGTGCAATAGACAATAAAATATTTTCCGTTTTGTTACTTGAAACCTAAGTCTTAGCTACAAAGGCTTAACTTGGTTAATTTTATGAAAATAAAGAACTCTCAATAACAAATATATTTTAATCTATATGTAGTTGATTATGTTAATTCAAAATGTAAGAAACAAAATATTTTTTTAATTATTTAACTTACATTGTCACACTTGACTCACCAACAAAAATAGGACGCTTCTTATTTTATATCCATGTATAATTAGTCATCTGCCAAGATTTATACAAAAACGAACTATGAGAGCAAAATGGTGATACCTTATGATAGAAAACTCTAATTTAAAAATAGTTTTACCATATTTTAGATTTAGAACTGTCAAAATACGTAAATTCAATGATACGACGTATAAAAATATAAGTGGTAGTTGATCCAATTTCAACTTACAGATAGTCGACGTATACTAGTATATCTACATTATCTCAGTAAATAATGAAATAATATGTTTTTTTATTTTGCTGGGTTGAAGGACCTTTTTATAGGTAACTAGCTGTCCCGGCAAACGTTGCTTTGCCATAATATATTTGCCATATCGTTTTATTGAAGTGACTTATGACTAAATAAGTATGTCACCATGGCAACGTCGATCGCTATTCCGTCGCACAAGCAATGGTCGCCATCAGTCTCAAGTTGTAATAATTTACTATTATTCATTCAACAACTGCACTTATCAATATTTAAAGTACCGAGTAGCCGATTCTCAGACCTACTGAATATGCATATAAAATTTGGTAAAAATCAGTAAAGCCGTTTCGGAGGAGTTCGTGGACTAACATTGTGACACGAGAATTTTATATATTAGAGATTATCTATGACCATTTATTTTTTTCAAATTTTCATGACATTAAAAATATAACGTTTCGTTCTTTCTGACGCTCTCCTGTAAAGTTTTCAATTTGTTAGCTGACTCAGTATACTTAGGGGCTGTCGTAGTGACGCCCGTACATTTTCGGGATAAAAAGTATCCTAATATGTTCTTTCTCGAGCCTCAAAAGTATCTTCATACTCAGTAAACCAGTTGAGTTGTTTGGGTGTGAAGAGGTAAGAGATAGACAAAAACACCCGAACATTTATAATATTAAATTAGAAAACGTATTGACACGTTTTGCTACTATATTTGCATCCCATATTTGAAGCAGCAATTTGAAGCAATATTTGAAGCAGAGAATGCTTCAAATTTAAAAAAATCGTTTACATAACAAATTACTTTTGTGTGTCTATTGATTTATAGGGTTTTTTTTTTTAATTCACCCCCGAGACGAGGTTGCATTCACCCCCAGGATAAAAGCGCAAGTAGGTAGTATGCCACGTTTATTTCTTAAGTTATCACCTTATACTCACCAAAGAAAATCGATTGAGGTTCAACAAAATCGGCGGTGAAAACCTTTACTGACTGCCCTATATCCCGCTGGGTGGATTTAACCGTTTTAACGTTATTGCGATGACCGTTCCGAACGAATCAAAACCGTTATTAAAAGTAACGTTTTCGAGCCTGCTTTTTGCATTTTTGCATTACCATGCTGATATAACCATAATTATATCGTAGGTACACTTAGAAAAGTGTACCTACAATACGTTATAATAGGTACATAGATTTGGTACTGTTTAAATGTATGTTTCTAGTTTAAAGCTAAAGTTATGAAATATGAAATATTATGTGCACAGTGCACACTGCACAGCTGTTTTTGGGTATTTTAATTTACGGGGTACCAGGGTTTTAATAAGCTTTTTTTGACACCAATTTTGTTGACACCGTGCGCTGTAAGAACACTGAAGTCCACGCAGACGATGTCGCGGGCAACAGCTAATTTAATATAAAACTACATATTTGAAGGAGTTCATACTTACACAGACGGCAAGCATAAAGTGTTTTAGTATGTAAACGACGCATGTGGCCGATGGTACCCAATACGTTATATTATTTCTCTAATGCTCATTGCCAAGCCACTATAATAATTATAAAATAAAGAAATCTATTGATACATTTACTAAATGTTGATTTAAATTATAAAATAAGATGAAGGCTTGGCTTGAATGTGATCTGGAAACTTTTTACGACAGAAGTATTACAGCTATGCAATATTTTGCTTGGCTCCTTTTACATTTCATGTTTTGGTGGGATGATTAAGTATTTTTATTATTACTTAAATTATTTATTACCATTACCAATCTAAAATGTATCTACTTACTGTAATCATAGTTTTAAATAACTTCCATTGACATTATTAACTTAACATTCGAAGCTAAAACTAACACAGGAAGTCCTTAACGCAAGGAGTGATTATTCCAAACGTGTAGCATTAATTTTATAAACGCTGGTGAGATCAAAGTGTCCTGTGACTAATATCCTTCACGAAACCGAATACACTACCCTGAATCTACTATGTTGCTTCGTGGCTTGTCGATTTAGCCCCAATTTTTCCAACGGCTGTTAAATTTAATGCTCGAATTAGTATAACGTTATCTCTTTTTTTTCTGAAATAAGGGGGCAAATGAGCAAACCGGTCACCTGATGGAAAGCAACTTCCGTCGCCCATGGACACTCGCAGCATCAGAAGAGCTGCAGGTGCGTTGCCGGCCTTTTAAGAGAGAATAGGGTAATAGGGGAGGGTAGGGGTGGGAAGGTGAGGGAATAGGGGAGGGTAGGGAAGGGAATAGGGTAGGGGATTGGGCCTCCGGTAAACTCACTCACTCGGCGAAACACAGCGCAAGCACTGTAATTTCACGCCGGTTTTCTGTGAGAACGTGGTATTTCTCCGGTCGAGCCGGCCCATTCATGCCAAAGCATGGCTCTCCCAAGTATAAACTTTCGTTTTTCATATGAATGAAATGGGAGTTATGGGACCCATATACGCAGCCTAAAGTATTTTAACACTTTTGTTACCCTGTACGTAGCTTTTGTTTGTACATAGTTGATAGGAAACATACTGGATCAAACAATGAAGTACGAAGCAGCATTCATGTGGCTTCATAATGGTAGAATAGGGGATACAGGATACGTCAATTTACTGGACGAAGCGACAAAGACGGACTCGTTTTTAACCTGCCAGTATTACACAAATTGACAACTTTTTAAAAATGTTCTATTTCTAGAATGTTTTTAAATTGGACAATGTTATAGTCGGCTTTGTGTTTTGTTTGTACAGTAGTTGTGGTAGTTATACGTAGTATATCATTACTATTTTCTTTGGTTTTGTTATTGTATACTCTACATTCTACAAAACTACTGTCTACCTCTACTACGAGTTGTTTCTTGTTGTTTTAGAGAAGTTATAATATTTATCACTGAACATAAATGTAGAGTGTAAATTAATCATACAATAATATTAACTAATAAATGACGCCCGCAGAGTTGAGCCAAAATTAGTTTATCGCGCGGAATCATATTATATTTCTCCGGGATAAAAAGTATCCCATGTCCTTTCCGGTTTAGCGGTTTGGGCGTGAGGATGTAACAGATAGACATACACACGACAGACAGACACACTTTCGCATTAGTATGGACGATCGTCAATATACGGTGGTCAATATCTACCTTAAAGATTCTATTCTAAGAATAAATTATATTAAGTAGGTACCCATCAAATGCGGCGACTGACAAAAAGTGATAATGATTCGCGTAGTAAATTGCAATATCATTTGAGAATGTTCTGCATTTCCGGAACAATCAACCTATAATAATCACTACCTGACCTGACAGGAGAAATTTTGAAGGCTGACTGACTCAACACTTTGCAATTTAATTGTTATATTAGTTTATGATTAGGTCTGCTTATTATTTTACCACGACTACGTCGCGTCGGATTCCAAATAAGAAAGTTACATAAAAATCGATTCAGCTTTTTTTCTGAGCTTAAAACATTTTTTGCATCACATATTATTTTCTCTAAACACAATTTTCTTCATTCTAAGATATGTCCTTGCCACAAAGCTCCTGTCAGATGTAAAATAACTCTGGAAACAATATGGACGTTACACAGTGGGGTAACAAAGCGCTAAGCAGGTCATTAACAAGGAGCGGGAGTCGCTTCCGTCCGTTCCGGGAACCGGCCGGACGGACGGACGGACGGACGGGAATAGCTCGTGATATCCTCCGGGAACGTGACACTCATCATCACCAGTCTGCGGATGTAAACTACATATAGGGGTTCCCAAAGCGTGAAGGGCAGGTTGAAACTGTGCAGACTGGAAAAATCGATAGCCCCTGGGCAAGGTATGAAAAAAAAAAATTAAGATTTAAGAATTCATTTAAAGATGAACTAAGCTGACTAATTGATTATAATAATTATGTACAAAATGCATCGGCTGGCGAAATCTAGTACATTTGAAGCTGCTTCGTATAAAGATTTATGGTTTCTTCCTGGTTTCTTCTATATTGGTTTTAAGAATACGGTTTCTACTCGTTGGCCCATGTATACAAGATGTTTGTGTAAGCACCGTTGTCCTTGAAACCATCAAATGAGCCCGTCAAAATAAACAACTTTTTCTATGAGAACAATGCTGGGAATTAAAAAAAATCTGTCTTCATACCCACACAAATTGCCGATCCGGGCATCCGTATGGGTATGAAAACGGCATTTTTTTTTCTTGAGTTCCCAGCATTGTTCTCATAGAAAAAGTTGTTCATTTTGACGGGCTCATTTGATGGTTTCAAGGACAACGGTGTTTACACAAACACACTGTATAAGCCACTAGGAACGTCTCGTCGAACGTCGGAGACTCTATCCATTACCTAATATTGTAGATGGTATTACAGTTCACAATTATTATTTTTAACAAAAAATTAAAACCGACTTCCAAGGTAAAAACAATATTAATAGCATCCTTATAATATGAACTAAAAAGTATTAAATAATTTTTCGTATCTAATATGTAGTGCCTTTTCCCGAATTCGGCTAAACCTCAACTATTTCTGTACTCAATCTTCATCATTTTGAAGTCGGTACCAGATATAGCTGAATCTTTATTTCTTTGACAGAAAATTTTGAAACTTTTGGAACTGACACCGACTTCAAAATTATGAAGATTGAGTACAGAAATAGTAATTGAGGTTTAGCCGAATTCGGGAAAAGGCACTACATATTAGATACGAAAAATTATTTAATACTTTTTAGTTCATGGGTGAATTTC
Source organism: Lysandra bellargus (assembly GCA_905333045.1). Taxonomy (NCBI): domain Eukaryota; kingdom Metazoa; phylum Arthropoda; class Insecta; order Lepidoptera; family Lycaenidae; genus Lysandra; species Lysandra bellargus. The sequence continues at coordinate 7,184,641 of HG995330.1, forward strand.
CCAAACGGCTTTATTTCTTGTCTTCGTTGAAATTAGTATTAAGAAAAGGGAATATTGTTGTAAATTATTTGTTTTAGTATTCAATTGGTAGCTATAGGATTGTGGCAAAAATATAATATGCCTAGAACTATTACAAAGGTAAAAATAAATAACTTAAAGATCTATTTTTATGAAATCGGTGCTGTCCCTCTACTTTTTTTACAAACAAAAACGCTTATATACTAACAAATATGAATAATTTAAGGGTATAACTTATATTATTTCACAGAATATTAGTTTATCTATTATTAACCATATTTTATTAAATAATTAACGATTATAGTTACTTAGAGGCACAAATGTACTTGTCCTGAGAATTTTTCTCATATCGCTGGATAAAGTAATTTAAGCATTACTTTTCATCGACGAGTCGGATAGTCTCCCCTCCCCAATTTTAATTTACTCCTTAATGTGTGCTTCCACGCCGTCAAGACTCAAGACGGACTTTTGTCAAAGCACTGCATATTCCCACCAACAACATAAGTATGCCAGTAAAATGCTCTCGGACAATAATTTTATTAAATCGGTGATTGCATTTTTTAAATGTAATGAATAGTTTTAAAATTGTTGTTTGGTTCTAATGAATGTAGTAAGTGATTAAGCTTCATTATCTGTAACCAAATTTATCTTAGATATAATGCATTTTTTATAATTTCCAAAAAAGTGTGTTTTTTTCTCACGTCGCTGCTCTCATATCGGTGTAATCCGATATGATAATTTACACCGAAATTATAAGAAAAAACCAATCGGTGTCTTAAATCTAATATCGGTGTTTGGAATCTTGACCAACGCACAGTTTTGTCACATCGGTGGATTGCTTTATCATATCGGTTGATATAGTGGCATTTCGTTAAGTATAATATAAAGAAATTACAAATGCGCAAGATTGTAAAAATATATGGAATATGGATATATTATTAGTATATAATATATAGTAGTATATAGTATTGGGCAATTTAAAGTTTTTACCTATAAGAATTTTTCTTTTCACATCTAGTTCATTTTAGTAAAGACAACGATGATATATTTTCTTTTATTCTAAGTCCTTACATCAAATATTGTAAAATATTTTTAAAATATTTTAATTTTATTTTAAGAACTCTGTTCTTGATCAAAATAAATGCATAAATATAATATTATGAAGATAATATTATCATATCGTTGGATTAGTATGTCATTTCGGTGGTTAAACTTATCACATCGGTGCTCAGAAATAAAAATCGGTGCCGGCTTACCATATCGATGGAAACCAGAATTCAAACTGAATTTTCTCCTTAGACTTAATAAATTTAATATCATTAACGTATCATACGTTAATGATATTAAATTTTGGGAACATTTTGTGTCCTAAAGTATACATAAAACCTGAAAAGTATATAAAATATCTATAAATAAAAAAGTTCACCGATATGATAAGAAAAAGGGCGTTTGTTGAAATTCACCCTCATATTATAAGGATGCTATTAATATTGTTTTTACCTTGGAAGTCGGTTTTAATTTTTTGTTAAAAATAATAATTTCACTCTTTTTAGTTACCTAGTAGGTAAACTGTTTGTGCCAATTCAAATTGTATAAAAAAATAGTTTCATATTGTCTTCACTAGATGTCACTGAGGCGCTCCTGTGTCGCGCTATCGCTTGTACGTAGAAGTATAATATAGGTAGTTGTAACTTGTAACAGATTTCTGTTGTGTTGTTGAACACAACTCAACAGTGAGCTTGGTGTGAGCAGTGAGCATTGAATTGACAACATAAATCATAATATTGAGTGGTAATTGATCTCGTATAATTGTTATTACTTATTAAGTTGACCTCCGTCATAGTCCGCGAATTTATAAGTGGTCGTCGGTGGTACTGCGTATATTCTACGTATCTTATTACAATTTGTTAAGACTGTTAAGAGTCATAAGGCATACCCCAAGGCCCAAATATCAGGTAGATAGATAAATTTAAACAATACATTAAAAAAAAATGTAAGTGAACACGTGCTGCAAATTTTGCAGTGCAAAAAGCTCGCAGCGCGGCATGCCGCATGCCCTGACATTCCGGTTAGAACTTGAATACGATGTTTACGCACGCGCCGCGCGCGGCGCGCGGCGACGCCGTTGCCTCTGCGGCGCCGACCACCGTGTATATTAAACAGCCTATAATAATTGGTGTTGATATGTACATAATTATTATTATTGTATCCATACCTATGCCTTGTACTATTTTGTGCCATGAGACATTGGTGACCTTAACACGACGTGGTAATGATGATGATGATGATGAATTTGAATTGCATAGTAGCATAAATGCTTTCTGTTCTTAAAACAACGCCGAAATTCCCAAACGTGTATCTATAAAGAGTCAGTTCTCTCAGCATCTTCGAAACTATGGTATACTGACCCAATATTTGACTTTTTGGTGGCATATTCTTAGTATACTTCACATAAAACCAAAATCACCATATGTTTTTTCAAAACTCAAACTCAAACTCAAAATTTTTTATTCAGAATAAATTTGTGCAAATATTTTCTGAAAGTCTACATGATGCCTACCACCGGTTCGGGAACTAGCCCGGCGAGAAGAACCGGCGTAAGAAACTCGCAGTTTCCATATAAATTTCGAGGAGTTCCGTCGATTACTCCTGGATCCCATCATCAGGTCACCACTTTTGTGAACATAGTACCAAATTGGAGTGAAACCTAATACAACAAAACAAAAATTTCGAAAATCGGTTCACAAACGGCGGAGTAATCGTTGAACATACAAAAATAAAAAAAAATAAAAAAAATATCCACAGCCGAACATATAACTTCCTCGTTTTTTGGAAGTCGGTTAATTATATAAGTGTTATCCGTCGTGCTCAACGTGAAGGACTGTTATACGTTTCTGCTGTAGTTTAGGTTAGTTCTCCACGTAGAGTTAGTAGTAACATTCAGCAAACATATTGTCGCTAACCGAATCAAAGGAACAGCGACTCGGCAATTGATGACCAGCTACCTATTATCGTTATTGATATCGAGCAAAAAAGGTCAAAAAATTACGGTTGTTGTATTGGATTTATATTAAATATGAAATATATCTTGTTTTTTAGTATTTGTTGTTATGTATATGTTACTCTTAAATTCACTTTCAATTTTTAACTTCCGTTTATTTTCTCAATTTTAAAAAGACACATACATGACGTGTATTTACTATTTACTAAGGACGGTTACGTAGTATACAGTTTACACTCGACTGCCCCTAAGTATACTGAGTCAACTAACAAATTTTCCAAATTACACTTTTTGGTATATTTACAGTAATTAGATCATATTCTACCTGCTGGCTTTAAAAAAAAGTTTGTATATTTATTAATACCGGAAATAAAATGACGTATACAGAGTCAAGTGCATGACTTACTTATTTTTGCACATGGAACACTGAGTCAAGTTGTATTCTACCAGTATACGCGGAACGCGATCGCGGGCATTTTGGTTGAAATTGAAAGTTGACTCAGTATGCATTTGGTCACCGCGGAGTGAGAAGACCAAATTACCACTTATTTAAGGTAGTTAGGGAGCCCAAAGTGCCATTTATGATGTTAGTCAGCTGTTATGTAGGCCTAATTACTTATACCTAAATTAAATATTTAAGGGAGTCTTGGGAGACCATAAACATAATTTTTTCCCCTTTTGGTTCGGTTTCAATGTGCCCATGCCCAGAATAAGTAATAGACATGCTTAAGTAAATTTTCAGGACTGAGACTGTTCTAAAATGATTGCTATTTAGTAATTAATAATTTTTTTTATACTTAGCACGAAATGTGCAATAGACAATAAAATATTTTCCGTTTTGTTACTTGAAACCTAAGTCTTAGCTACAAAGGCTTAACTTGGTTAATTTTATGAAAATAAAGAACTCTCAATAACAAATATATTTTAATCTATATGTAGTTGATTATGTTAATTCAAAATGTAAGAAACAAAATATTTTTTTAATTATTTAACTTACATTGTCACACTTGACTCACCAACAAAAATAGGACGCTTCTTATTTTATATCCATGTATAATTAGTCATCTGCCAAGATTTATACAAAAACGAACTATGAGAGCAAAATGGTGATACCTTATGATAGAAAACTCTAATTTAAAAATAGTTTTACCATATTTTAGATTTAGAACTGTCAAAATACGTAAATTCAATGATACGACGTATAAAAATATAAGTGGTAGTTGATCCAATTTCAACTTACAGATAGTCGACGTATACTAGTATATCTACATTATCTCAGTAAATAATGAAATAATATGTTTTTTTATTTTGCTGGGTTGAAGGACCTTTTTATAGGTAACTAGCTGTCCCGGCAAACGTTGCTTTGCCATAATATATTTGCCATATCGTTTTATTGAAGTGACTTATGACTAAATAAGTATGTCACCATGGCAACGTCGATCGCTATTCCGTCGCACAAGCAATGGTCGCCATCAGTCTCAAGTTGTAATAATTTACTATTATTCATTCAACAACTGCACTTATCAATATTTAAAGTACCGAGTAGCCGATTCTCAGACCTACTGAATATGCATATAAAATTTGGTAAAAATCAGTAAAGCCGTTTCGGAGGAGTTCGTGGACTAACATTGTGACACGAGAATTTTATATATTAGAGATTATCTATGACCATTTATTTTTTTCAAATTTTCATGACATTAAAAATATAACGTTTCGTTCTTTCTGACGCTCTCCTGTAAAGTTTTCAATTTGTTAGCTGACTCAGTATACTTAGGGGCTGTCGTAGTGACGCCCGTACATTTTCGGGATAAAAAGTATCCTAATATGTTCTTTCTCGAGCCTCAAAAGTATCTTCATACTCAGTAAACCAGTTGAGTTGTTTGGGTGTGAAGAGGTAAGAGATAGACAAAAACACCCGAACATTTATAATATTAAATTAGAAAACGTATTGACACGTTTTGCTACTATATTTGCATCCCATATTTGAAGCAGCAATTTGAAGCAATATTTGAAGCAGAGAATGCTTCAAATTTAAAAAAATCGTTTACATAACAAATTACTTTTGTGTGTCTATTGATTTATAGGGTTTTTTTTTTAATTCACCCCCGAGACGAGGTTGCATTCACCCCCAGGATAAAAGCGCAAGTAGGTAGTATGCCACGTTTATTTCTTAAGTTATCACCTTATACTCACCAAAGAAAATCGATTGAGGTTCAACAAAATCGGCGGTGAAAACCTTTACTGACTGCCCTATATCCCGCTGGGTGGATTTAACCGTTTTAACGTTATTGCGATGACCGTTCCGAACGAATCAAAACCGTTATTAAAAGTAACGTTTTCGAGCCTGCTTTTTGCATTTTTGCATTACCATGCTGATATAACCATAATTATATCGTAGGTACACTTAGAAAAGTGTACCTACAATACGTTATAATAGGTACATAGATTTGGTACTGTTTAAATGTATGTTTCTAGTTTAAAGCTAAAGTTATGAAATATGAAATATTATGTGCACAGTGCACACTGCACAGCTGTTTTTGGGTATTTTAATTTACGGGGTACCAGGGTTTTAATAAGCTTTTTTTGACACCAATTTTGTTGACACCGTGCGCTGTAAGAACACTGAAGTCCACGCAGACGATGTCGCGGGCAACAGCTAATTTAATATAAAACTACATATTTGAAGGAGTTCATACTTACACAGACGGCAAGCATAAAGTGTTTTAGTATGTAAACGACGCATGTGGCCGATGGTACCCAATACGTTATATTATTTCTCTAATGCTCATTGCCAAGCCACTATAATAATTATAAAATAAAGAAATCTATTGATACATTTACTAAATGTTGATTTAAATTATAAAATAAGATGAAGGCTTGGCTTGAATGTGATCTGGAAACTTTTTACGACAGAAGTATTACAGCTATGCAATATTTTGCTTGGCTCCTTTTACATTTCATGTTTTGGTGGGATGATTAAGTATTTTTATTATTACTTAAATTATTTATTACCATTACCAATCTAAAATGTATCTACTTACTGTAATCATAGTTTTAAATAACTTCCATTGACATTATTAACTTAACATTCGAAGCTAAAACTAACACAGGAAGTCCTTAACGCAAGGAGTGATTATTCCAAACGTGTAGCATTAATTTTATAAACGCTGGTGAGATCAAAGTGTCCTGTGACTAATATCCTTCACGAAACCGAATACACTACCCTGAATCTACTATGTTGCTTCGTGGCTTGTCGATTTAGCCCCAATTTTTCCAACGGCTGTTAAATTTAATGCTCGAATTAGATAACGTTATCTCTTTTTTTTCTGAAATAAGGGGGCAAATGAGCAAACCGGTCACCTGATGGAAAGCAACTTCCGTCGCCCATGGACACTCGCAGCATCAGAAGAGCTGCAGGTGCGTTGCCGGCCTTTTAAGAGAGAATAGGGTAATAGGGGAGGGTAGGGGTGGGAAGGTAAGGGAATAGGGGAGGGTAGGGAAGGGAATAGGGTAGGGGATTGGGCCTCCGGTAAACTCACTCACTCGGCGAAACACAGCGCAAGCACTGTAATTTCACGCCGGTTTTCTGTGAGAACGTGGTATTTCTCCGGTCGAGCCGGCCCATTCATGCCAAAGCATGGCTCTCCCAAGTATAAACTTTCGTTTTTCATATGAATGAAATGGGAGTTATGGGACCCATATACGCAGCCTAAAGTATTTTAACACTTTTGTTACCCTGTACGTAGCTTTTGTTTGTACATAGTTGATAGGAAACATACTGGATCAAACAATGAAGTACGAAGCAGCATTCATGTGGCTTCATAATGGTAGAATAGGGGATACAGGATACGTCAATTTACTGGACGAAGCGACAAAGACGGACTCGTTTTTAACCTGCCAGTATTACACAAATTGACAACTTTTTAAAAATGTTCTATTTCTAGAATGTTTTTAAATTGGACAATGTTATAGTCGGCTTTGTGTTTTGTTTGTACAGTAGTTGTGGTAGTTATACGTAGTATATCATTACTATTTTCTTTGGTTTTGTTATTGTATACTCTACATTCTACAAAACTACTGTCTACCTCTACTACGAGTTGTTTCTTGTTGTTTTAGAGAAGTTATAATATTTATCACTGAACATAAATGTAGAGTGTAAATTAATCATACAATAATATTAACTAATAAATGACGCCCGCAGAGTTGAGCCAAAATTAGTTTATCGCGCGGAATCATATTATATTTCTCCGGGATAAAAAGTATCCCATGTCCTTTCCGGTTTAGCGGTTTGGGCGTGAGGATGTAACAGATAGACATACACACGACAGACAGACACACTTTCGCATTAGTATGGACGATCGTCAATATACGGTGGTCAATATCTACCTTAAAGATTCTATTCTAAGAATAAATTATATTAAGTAGGTACCTACCCATCAAATGCGGCGACTGACAAAAAGTGATAATGATTCGCGTAGTAAATTGCAATATCATTTGAGAATGTTCTGCATTTCCGGAACAATCAACCTATAATAATCACTACCTGACCTGACAGGAGAAATTTTGAAGGCTGACTGACTCAACACTTTGCAATTTAATTGTTATATTAGTTTATGATTAGGTCTGCTTATTATTTTACCACGACTACGTCGCGTCGGATTCCAAATAAGAAAGTTACATAAAAATCGATTCAGCTTTTTTTCTGAGCTTAAAACATTTTTTGCATCACATATTATTTTCTCTAAACACAATTTTCTTCATTCTAAGATATGTCCTTGCCACAAAGCTCCTGTCAGATGTAAAATAACTCTGGAAACAATATGGACGTTGCACAGTGGGGTAACAAAGCGCTAAGCAGGTCATTAACAAGGAGCGGGAGTCGCTTCCGTCCGTTCCGGGAACCGGCCGGACGGACGGACGGACGGGAATAGCTCGTGATATCCTCCGGGAACGTGACACTCATCATCACCAGTCTGCGGATGTAAACTACATATAGGGGTTCCCAAAGCGTGAAGGGCAGGTTGAAACTGTGCAGACTGGAAAAATCGAGAGCCCCTGGGCAAGGTATGAAAAAAAATAATTAAGATTTAAGAATTCATTTAAAGATGAACTAAGCTGACTAATTGATTATAATAATTATGTACAAAATGCATCGGCTGGCGAAATCTAGTACATTTGAAGCTGCTTCGTATAAAGATTTATGGTTTCTTCCTGGTTTCTTCTATATTGGTTTTAAGAATACGGTTTCTACTCGTTGGCCCATGTATACAAGATGTTTGTGTAAGCACCGTTGTCCTTGAAACCATCAAATGAGCCCGTCAAAATAAACAACTTTTTCTATGAGAACAATGCTGGGAATTAAAAAAAATCTGTCTTCATACCCACACAAATTGCCGATCCGGGCATCCGTATGGGTATGAAAACGGCATTTTTTTTTCTTGAGTTCCCAGCATTGTTCTCATAGAAAAAGTTGTTCATTTTGACGGGCTCATTTGATGGTTTCAAGGACAACGGTGTTTACACAAACACACTGTATAAGCCACTAGGAACGTCTCGTCGAACGTCGGAGACTCTATCCATTACCTAATATTGTAGATGGTATTACAGTTCACAATTATTATTTTTAACAAAAAATTAAAACCGACTTCCAAGGTAAAAACAATATTAATAGCATCCTTATAATATGAACTAAAAAGTATTAAATAATTTTTCGTATCTAATATGTAGTGCCTTTTCCCGAATTCGGCTAAACCTCAACTATTTCTGTACTCAATCTTCATCATTTTGAAGTCGGTACCAGATATAGCTGAATCTTTATTTCTTTGACAGAAAATTTTGAAACTTTTGGAACTGACACCGACTTCAAAATTATGAAGATTGAGTACAGAAATAGTAATTGAGGTTTAGCCGAATTCGGGAAAAGGCACTACATATTAGATACGAAAAATTATTTAATACTTTTTAGTTCATGGGTGATTTTCCCAAACGGCTTTATTTCTTGTCTTCGTTGAAATTAGTATTAAGAAAAGGGAATATTGTTGTAAATTATTTGTTTTAGTATTCAATTGGTAGCTATAGGATTGTGGCAAAAATATAATATGCCTAGAACTATTACAAAGGTAAAAATAAATAACTTAAAGATCTATTTTTATGAAATCGGTGCTGTCCCTCTACTTTTTTTACAAACAAAAACGCTTATATACTAACAAATATGAATAATTTAAGGGTATAACTTATATTATTTCACAGAATATTAGTTTATCTATTATTAACCATATTTTATTAAATAATTAACGATTATAGTTACTTAGAGGCACAAATGTACTTGTCCTGAGAATTTTTCTCATATCGCTGGATAAAGTAATTTAAGCATTACTTTTCATCGACGAGTCGGATAGTCTCCCCTCCCCAATTTTAATTTACTCCTTAATGTGTGCTTCCACGCCGTCAAGACTCAAGACGGACTTTTGTCAAAGCACTGCATATTCCCACCAACAACATAAGTATGCCAGTAAAATGCTCTCGGACAATAATTTTATTAAATCGGTGATTGCATTTTTTAAATGTAATGAATAGTTTTAAAATTGTTGTTTGGTTCTAATGAATGTAGTAAGTGATTAAGCTTCATTATCTGTAACCAAATTTATCTTAGATATAATGCATTTTTTATAATTTCCAAAAAAGTGTGTTTTGTTCTCACGTCGCTGCTCTCATATCGGTGTAATCCGATATGATAATTTACACCGAAATTATAAGAAAAAACCAATCGGTGTCTTAAATCTAATATCGGTGTTTGGAATCTTGACCAACGCACAGTTTTGTCACATCGGTGGATTGCTTTATCATATCGGTTGATATAGTGGCATTTCGTTAAGTATATAAAGAAATTACAAATGCGCAAGATTGTAAAAATATATGGAATATGGATATATTATTAGTATATAATATATAGTAGTATATAGTATTGGGCAATTTAAAGTTTTTACCTATAAGAATTTTTCTTTTCACATCTAGTTCATTTTAGTAAAGACAACGATGATATATTTTCTTTTATTCTAAGTCCTTACATCAAATATTGTAAAATATTTTTAAAATATTTTAATTTTATTTTAAGAACTCTGTTCTTGATCAAAATAAATGCATAAATATAATATTATGAAGATAATATTATCATATCGTTGGATTAGTATGTCATTTCGGTGGTTAAACTTATCACATCGGTGCTCAGAAATAAAAATCGGTGCCGGCTTACCATATCGATGGAAACCAGAATTCAAACTGAATTTTCTCCTTAGACTTAATAAATTTAATATCATTAACGTATCATACGTTAATGATATTAAATTTTGGGAACATTTTGTGTCCTAAAGTATACATAAAACCTGAAAAGTATATAAAATATCTATAAATAAAAAAGTTCACCGATATGATAAGAAAAAGGGCGTTTGTTGAAATTCACCCTCATATTATAAGGATGCTATTAATATTGTTTTTACCTTGGAAGTCGGTTTTAATTTTTTGTTAAAAATAATAATTTCACTCTTTTTAGTTACCTAGTAGGTAAACTGTTTGTGCCAATTCAAATTGTATAAAAAAATAGTTTCATATTGTCTTCACTAGATGTCACTGAGGCGCTCCTGTGTCGCGCTATCGCTTGTACGTAGAAGTATAATATAGGTAGTTGTAACTTGTAACAGATTTCTGTTGTGTTGTTGAACACAACTCAACAGTGAGCTTGGTGTGAGCAGTGAGCATTGAATTGACAACATAAATCATAATATTGAGTGGTAATTGATCTCGTATAATTGTTATTACTTATTGAGTTGACCTCCGTCATAGTCCGCGAATTTATAAGTGGTCGTCGGTGGTACTGCGTATATTCTACGTATCTTATTACAATTTGTTAAGACTGTTAAGACTGTTAAGAGTCATAAGGCATACCCCAAGGCCCAAATATCAGGTAGATAGATAAATTTAAACAATACATTTAAAAAAAATGTAAGTGAACACGTGCTGCAAATTTTGCAGTGCAAAAAGCTCGCAGCACGGCATGCCGCATGCCCTGACATTCCGGTTAGAACTTGAATACGATGTTTACGCACGCGCCGCGCGCGGCGACGCCGTTGCCTCTGCGGCGCCGACCACCGTGTATATTAAACAGCCTATAATAATTGGTGTTGATATGTACATAATTATTATTATTGTATCCATACCTATGCCTTGTACTATTTTGTGCCATGAGACATTGGTGACCTTAACACGACGTGGTAATGATGATGATGATGATGAATTTGAATTGCATAGTAGCATAAATGCTTTCTGTTCTTAAAACAACGCCGAAATTCCCAAACGTGTATCTATAAAGAGTCAGTTCTCTCAGCATCTTCGAAACCATGGTATACTGACCCAATATTTGACTTTTTGGTAGCATATTCTTAGTATACTTCACATAAAACCAAAATCACCATATGTTTTTTCAAAACTCAAACTCAAACTCAAAATTTTTTATTCAGAATAAATTTGTGCAAATATTTTCTGAAAGTCTACATGATGCCTACCACCGGTTCGGGAACTAGCCCGGCGAGAAGAACCGGCGTAAGAAACTCGCAGTTTCCATATAAATTTCGAGGAGTTCCGTCGATTACTCCTGGATCCCATCATCAGGTCACCACTTTTGTGAACATAGTACCAAATTGGAGTGAAACCTAATACAACAAAACAAAAATTTCGAAAATCGGTTCACAAACGGCGGAGTAATCGTTGAACATACAAAAATAAAAAAAAATAAAAAAAATATCCACAGCCGAACATATAACTTCCTCGTTTTTTGGAAGTCGGTTAATTATATAAGTGTTATCCGTCGTGCTCAACGTGAAGGACTGTTATACGTTTCTACTGTAGTTTAGGTTAGTTCTCCACGTAGAGTTAGTAGTAACATTCAGCAAACATATTGTCGCTAACCGAATCAAAGGAACAGCGACTCGGCAATTGATGACCAGCGATGCGTATAATTCTCGACGTTTTCCTCAAACTCTTATGTCACTACAAAAAGACAAGTTCCGAAAATTCACACGGCGGTGCACTATCCGGGGATTGCGCACGACTTTCCAATCGATTTTTTGGTCGACGTGACGGAAATCGATATTAGTTCAATACGATAAGGCGCAGACGGGCTACCGAACGGCCTGCTTGGATGCTGATAACTTTTTAAAAATATAAGTAATTACCTACTCACCTTTAGCCGTTGATTTGATTTATTCTGATCTTTGTTTAAATTCGACTAAAAACCTAAGTCGGTTTATTGCGAGTTAAAATATGGTTTATTTAAAATTAGATCAAAATGTTTACGTACGTTAAGAAGTACTTTTTACGTAAAATATTGGAGTTTGGAGCCAAACGCAAGTTTTGCATACGATTTGAACTGCAACATTTTGACTTCAATTTGCCGATTCTTCATTAAATGTAGGCAACTTGCCCCATATCCAGACCAGGTAAGTGCTGACTTAAAGAAGTTATAATATAAAATAATCGTTTCTAGCGAGAAAGTCCGCAATCTTAGCACTCTTATTTCCTTGCCAATAATTTATGCAACATTTATTTATCAGTCCTGAATCTGATTCCTGATCTTGTCTTTCTGCTGAGTCGTCAGTATTTTGATCGGTGTCTCGTCTGCGCTAGCCCTAAATCTATGTGGAGCGTGTCTTGCACCTGTCACGACGCCGCCGCCGCCGGTAGATCACAACTACCCGATGACGAATCGATTGATTGTGACGACTTCATCGGAATTCCAAATTCCGCCTACTGGACCGTGATCGTATAATTAAATCAGATTCCAGTTAATTCTGTTTTCGAAACATTCCTTTCCGGTAAGTCGGATTTGGATGTACTGTCAGAGGCAGCGGACCTATCATTTCGTTCGGGTTATGCCTAGGCCAGACCATTCCCAACCAACGAACCGGCGGTGGTAGGCAACGTAGTTTCTTCGTTCTCTCGACGACTTTCAAAAAGTGTATCATGATACCCATTTTGAATAAAAATATATTTTAACCGACTTCCAAAAAACGAGGAGGTTATATGTTCGGCTATGGATATTTAATTTTTTTTTGTATGTTCAACAATTACTCCGCCGTTTGTGAACCGATTTTCGAAATTTTTGTTTTGTTGTATTAGGTTTCACTCCAATTTGGTACCATGTTCACAAAAGTGGTGACCTGATGATGGAATCCAGGAGTAATCGAGGGAACTCCTCGAAATTTATATGGAAACATATGGTGATTTTAGTTTAATGTGAAGTGTACTAAGAATATGCTACCAAAAAGTTGTTATTGGGTCAAGGTATACCATGGTTTCGAAGATGCTGAGAGAACTCCTGACTATTTATAGATATACGTTTGGGAGTTTCGGCGTTGTTTTAAGAACAGAAACCTTATGCTACCATGCAATTCAAATTCATTATCATTATCATCGTCATCATCATCATTACCACGTCGTGTTAAGCCTTAAGGTCACCAATGTCTCATGGCACAAAATAGATAATATTACAAGGCATAGGTATGGATAAAATAATAATAATTATGTACATAACAACACCAATTATTATAGGCTGTTTAATATACACAGCGGTCGGCGCCGCAGAGGCAACGGCGTCGCCGCGCGCCGCGCGGCGCGCGGCGCGCGGCGCGTGCGTAAACATCGTATTCAAGTTCTAACCGGAATGTCAGGGCATGCGGCATGCCACGCTGCGAGCTTTTTGCACTGCAAAATTTGCAGCACGTTTTCACTTACATTTTTTTAAATGTATTGTTTAAATTTATCTATCTACCTGATATTTGGGCCTTGGGGTATGCCGTATGACTCTTAACAGTCTTAACAAATTGTAATATAAGATACGTAGAATATACGCAGTACCACCGACGACCACTTATAAATTCGCGGACTATGACGGAGGTCAACTTAATAACAACTATACGAGATCAATTACCACTCAATATTATGATTTATGTTGTCAATTCAATGCTCACTGCTCACCAGTGTTGTCAAATCTACCAACTTTATGGTAGATCTACCTATTTCACCTCCCTTCTACCTATCTACCAACTTCGGTATCAAATCTACCTATTTTTCAACATAATATCATTGTTCACGTACTTGAAATTATAAACGTTACAGGCTACTCGGATATCATTTTGGTACATTGAGTTGTCTTGGTACAACAGTTCCTTCAGCAATTAACGAGCTGCAGCTGTTCTGAGCCGTTCACTCACTTTCGAAACGCAGATTAGTCTGTGAACGGTCCGAAACGTTACAAGAGTGGTAACAAAAAATTTAAAAGACTGATCCTGAGCACAGAAAAAAAAAAGAGACCAGTCCCCAATGTTGCACCTGCTTTGTGAGACAAGTACTTGCACTTCCACATAACAGTGCAAAATATGTTGAGAGACTGTTCTCCTCAACATAAAGACTTGTCAGAGAAACTCACTCAGCAGTCAGCACTGACACATTGGTGATTGGAAGGTTTGCTTCATACGAAGAGGTTAATTTCAAAGAACGAAGAGCCGAGTGCTGAACATTTAAAAATTATACTAATACTAGCTGTTGCCCGCGACTTCGTCCGCGTGGACTTTAGCTGTTTATAGTTGTTCCCGTACATCGATTGAATAGTTAACGCGCAAATCATAAAAGTATATTGTGTGGGACAATATACTTTTATGATATGATAGATGTTCCGCACAGCTTTTTCGGCTTTTTTGCGGATTTCCTCGATAGATCGAGGAAATCCGCAAAAAAGCCGAAAAAGCTAGAGATCGCTAAAAAGATAGAGATAGCTAAAGATCGCTATCGAACACTGAAAGAATTTTTCAAATCGGACCAGTAGTTCCTGAGATTAGCGCGTTCAAATGAGCCCTTTCAAATAATTTCTCCCCGTTTTTTCCACACTTTCCTCTATTTCTTCGCTCCTATTAGTTTTAGCGCCATAAAGTATAGCCTATAGCCTTTTTCAATTAATGGGCTATCTAACACTGAAAGAATTTTTCAAATCGAACCAGTAGTTCCTGAGATTAGCGCGTTCGAATAAGCCATTTCAAATAATTTCTCCCGTTCTTTCCACACTTTCCTCTATTTCTTCGCTGCTATTAGTCTTAGCGCAATAAAGTATAGCATATAGCCTTTTTTAATAAATAGCTATCTAACACTAAAAGAATTTTTCAAATCGGACCAGTAGTTCCTGAGATTAGCGCGTTCAAATAAGCCATTTCAAATAAATTCTCCCGTTTTTTCCACACTTTCCTCTATTTTTTCGTTTCTGTTAATCTTAACGTAATAAAATATAGCCTATGGCTTTTTTCAATAAATAGGCTATCGAATACTGAAAGAATTTTTCAAATCGGACCAGTAGTTCCTGAGATTAGCGCGTTCAAATAAGCCCTTTCAAATAATTTTCCCCCGTTTTTCCCACACTTTCCTCTATTTCATCGCTCTTATTAATTTTAGCGTGATAAAATATAGCCTATAGCCTTCCTCGATAAATAGGCTATCCAACACTGAAAGAATTTTTCAAATCGGACCAGTAGTTCCTGAGATTAGCGCGTTCAAACAAACAAACAAACAAACTCTTCCCAATTATAATATTAGTATAGATTATAAAGTGCAAGAGTTTGTTAGTTTGTTTGTTTGTTTTAACGCGCTAATCTCAGGAACCGGAAAGAACGGAAAGGTCCGATTTGAAAAATTATTTCAGTGTTAGACCATTTATCGAGGAAGGCTATAGGTTATATTTTATCACGCTAAGACTAATAGGAGCGAAGAAATAGAGGAAAAATTGGAAAAAAACGGAGGAAATTATTTAAAATTGCTTATTATCTTAAGAAACTACTGGAGCAATTTTTATGTTATTTGGCACACATGAAGAATAGACCACGTGAAAGGACACATAGGTTTCATTTTTGCGGAAAAATGTACGGTTTCCGTGACATTCTTAAATTAGGCGGGCGAAGCCGCGTCGAACATCTAGTTATTCAATAAAAATATGTATAAACACTATCAATAAAACTCTCTATGGATAAACTAGCATTTTTATTCTAAAAAATTTGCTGATATGAGGGTGGTAGATCTACCAACTTTTGGTTCTAACATCTACCTAACTTTACCAATTTTTGGCATGACGATTACTGATTTTCGAAAATTCGGTGTGACAACACTGCTGCTCACACCAAGCTCACTGTTGTCTGTTGCTTACAAACTTTCAACAACACAACAGAAATCTAATACAAGTTACAACTACTTATATAAAACTTCTACGTACAAGCGATAGCGCGACACAGGAGCGCCTCAGTGACATCTAGTGAAGACAATATGAAACTATTGTCTTCACTAGACTTCACTAGACAATTATACAATTTGAATTGGCACTAACAGTTTACCTACTAGGTAACTAAAAAGAGTGAAATTATTATTTTTAACAAAAAAATTTTATACAATTTGAATTGGCACTAACAGTTTACCTACTAGGTAACTAAAAAGAGTGAAATTATTATTTTTAACAAAAAATTAAAACCGACTTCCAAGGTAAAAACAATATTAATAGCATCCTTATAATATGAACTAAAAAGTATTAAATAATTTTTCCTATCTAATATGTAGTGCCTTTTCCCGAATTCGGCTAAACCTCAACTATTTCTGTACACAATCTTCATCATTTGAAGTCGGTGCCAGTTCCAAAAGTTTCAAATTTTCTGTCAAAGAAATAAAGATTCAGCTATATCTGGTACCAACTTCAAAATGATGAAGATTGAGTACGGAAATAGTTGAGGTTTAGCCGAATTCGGGAAAAGGCACTACATATTAGATAGGAAAAATTATTTAATACTTTTTAGTTCATATTATAAGGATGCTTTTAATATTGTTTTTACCTTGGAAGTCGGTTTTAATTTTTTGTTAAAAATAATAATATTTATTCTATTGACTTGACGTGGCTCGTCCAAATAACGTCGTTCCTCTACCTATGTATCAATTTCTCTTGCACTTTTCAAGGCCTCCAACAAAACAATTGTCTCAGATAACAGCTCCGTAGTGTGCAATCGTAAAATATATTTTTATAATAATATGCCAGGCATTCAGACTCCGCCGTAGATAGCAGTAATTCTAATCTTTTTTAAGATGAATGTATCTTTACTATAAGTCCTCTTACTTAAACTTTTATTTTATACAATTTGAATTGGCACTAACAGTTTACCTACTAGGTAACTAAAAAGAGTGAAATTATTATTTTTAACAAAAAATTAAAACCGACTTCCAAGGTAAAAACAATATTAATAGCATCCTTATAATATGAACTAAAAAGTATTAAATAATTTTTCCTATCTAATATGTAGTGCCTTTTCCCGAATTCGGCTAAACCTCAACTATTTCTGTACACAATCTTCATCATTTGAAGTCGGTGCCAGTTCCAAAAGTTTCAAATTTTCTGTCAAAGAAATAAAGATTCAGCTATATCTGGTACCAACTTCAAAATGATGAAGATTGAGTACGGAAATAGTTGAGGTTTAGCCGAATTCGGGAAAAGGCACTACATATTAGATAGGAAAAATTATTTAATACTTTTTAGTTCATATTATAAGGATGCTTTTAATATTGTTTTTACCTTGGAAGTCGGTTTTAATTTTTTGTTAAAAATAATAATATTTATTCTATTGACTTGACGTGGCTCGTCCAAATAACGTCGTTCCTCTACCTATGTATCAATTTCTCTTGCACTTTTCAAGGCCTCCAACAAAACAATTGTCTCAGATAACAGCTACGTAGTGTGCAATCGTAAAATATATTTTTATAATAATATGCCAGGCATTCAGACTCCGCCGTAGATGGCAGTAATTCTAATCTTTTTTAAGATGAATGTATCTTTACTATAAGTCCTCTTACTTAAACTTTTATTTTAAACACCCTTATTAAAATAAGTGTGCACATAGCTTTAATGCACTTAAAACATTAAAGAAACAAAAACGCACTGCATGTAACCAAATCCCAACTCTCTCGACTGTCGAGTCAAATGCAACATATTTTCTCACTTCGCATGTCACAAATGAGTCACATGTCACTCAGTATATTTCGCAACATCGTCTGCCGTCTGTCTGGTCAGTGCTTGCGTCATGCTGGCACTGGTTCAAACCCATCACCCGTGTCTGTGAGGGCTGTGACCTTTACTCTCGTGTATAGAGTTCACAGAGTCCTTGCTGGAAATTCTGATGAGAACACTGTGGTAGAGTATGAGGAGAATCTAAATAATCTATATATATAAAACTAAAAGGTGAGTGACTGACTTGTTCTATTTTTTTTTGTTTATTATACTCATTATGTCAGCTCCCAAAGTAAAGCCAATTAATTAAAATTCAAGCATACATTCAGCATCTCCTTAGTATTTACAAATTGCTTTTATTTGAAACACACGCCAATAGATCGACAATATCATAAACTACATATTCCCCGTTTTATTTATTTTTAGGTCAATTTTGAACTCAGATAAGTAAAAAAAAAATGTGTTTTGGTGCGATCTCGGCAACGCGGCAAATGTATGGTCAAGGTCGTTTGCTCGGGGGACGCGACGGCCTTAACGCGAGCGAAGCCGCGGCCAAAAGCTCGTACTAATATAAAACTTCTAAAGTAATCTTCTATACAAGATGAAACAAAAGTAAGTGATAATACTTAAGGGTGTGTATGTGTTCCTTATATAGAGTTTACTGTGATTATAGTCGGGACATTTTATTCATCAAAACTGTACCAGGTAACCTTATAGCGACGTACATAAAAAATAAATATTTTCGTTTTGTTATAACTGCACAATTGATTAACTTTTTTTCAATTACGATTACATATTTATTGTAAATATGACCGATACGAATTATTTTACGATTTTCTTTTACTGCTAAACAATTCTATAAACGTAATTAACAAATTCTGATGTTAATAATTGCACGTCCTAAAATTACCCTAAAAATCGAAAGCGAATAAATAGTATCGATGCATTGATTACTTGTAACGAAATATCCCCATAAATTAATAACCACGTTGTGAAAAGTAACACATATTTATGTGAAATGAATAATGATAATACTACATTTAACAGTTTTTATAATTCAAGCAAATAAATGCATTTTTTTTGTAAATTATGTACTTGTCTTATTTTGCTCCTTGAATTTGCAAAAGAAAAAGTAATAATGGGACAGGAGTTTGTTTCAAACGTATGAAATTCAAATATTTTATTTCAAGTCCGTATCGTTTTATTCGTTTTGGTCGATGTTTTTACGCAGCTCACCTCACTATGGAGATTAATCTGACAGATGTCAAATGTGGCCTATTAAAATGCCCCGACTGTAAGTAGTAGCGCTGCAAGAGCAAAATTTTTAAAAATCTATAACTATAATTCTACACTAAATTATTATCACTTAGTTCTGTTACACGCTGTATAAAAAAGATTTTCAATTGTGTTAGTTCTGCTACATCTCGAGAACAGCTGAACTAATTGGATTGGGCTAATTTCAGTCTTGATATATGTACAAGAAGGTCCAGGGAAGGTTTATATTAGGTTAGGAGCATATGCCTTTGCATAAATTTCTCCAATAGTACAATATTATACCTTTACCTACTTCAGAAATACCGCCCAAACTCAAACACAACAAATATTTTTACGAGTGTAAAGGAATTAGTATCAATATAGACATTTATCAAACGCCTCACAGCTAAACGCGGGACCATTATTTATTTATTGTTGTAATATACGACAGGGCCACCGGGATGCTTATAGAGATGTACTATGACAAATAATACTAACCCAGTAATGTGCCCTTATATTGTGTTAAGGGAATAAAAACTTTATTTACAGGTTCATAGAGATAGGTTTAGTTTATTTGGTTTCGTAGTTAGGGCTGATTCACACATCAGATGCAATGCAAAATAGATTAATACTTCAGTCGGAATTTCCAGGAATTGCTATTGTATTCTATTGTTGTCGCGATCACCGGTGCTCGCGCGGGGCCTGAAGGATTAAGGCGATATTTTTCGAATATGTAGTAACTAGACGTTCCGCGCGGCTTCGCCCGCATAAATTAGATATTTCACAGACAAAGTAATCCACAAAAAAGCCTATGATACTTCACGTGCTAAATAACAGAAAAATTGCTCCAGTACTTCATGAGATATAAGCCCTTTAAAATAATTTTTCAAATCAGACCAGAACCTACCTGGTTGCTGAGATTAGGGCGTTCAAACAAAGAAACAGGCG
Organism: Lysandra bellargus; assembly: GCA_905333045.1. Classification (NCBI taxonomy): domain Eukaryota; kingdom Metazoa; phylum Arthropoda; class Insecta; order Lepidoptera; family Lycaenidae; genus Lysandra; species Lysandra bellargus. The sequence goes on from HG995330.1 coordinate 7,204,935, forward strand.
GTGTGCCAAAATGTTTTCGTTTTCGCTTCGTTATAGAATCGCCGATGAAAATGTATGGAATTGACATAAGCGTTCGTTAATATGACGTTGACGTTCGACTCGTCTTATGTCAATTCCATACATTTTGATCTGGGATTCTATAACGAAGCGAAAACGAAAAAGTTTCGGCTAAATGGCCTGTTCCGCTTTATAATATTAGTATAGATAAAAAGTGTGTGTATTTTTTTCATTTGTGGTGTAAACGAGCCATAAAATAAGACAGAATGAGAACTTTTTTGGTATCGTAGAAAGTAGACAAAGTTTTTTATTGTAGACATAACAAATAGCCAATTATAAACAATAATTTTATATCTCACCCAATTTACTATTCAATAATTATTATTTTTTTACGTGCGGTCGTCACAGACGAACCTTTTAAAGGTTTAATTTATAATATCCACCCTATAAATCACGGTCTACTTTACATACTTCGTGTGAAGTGACCTTTATGTGTATATTTGTGTAATTTTTCACATAAGGGCAGATCAGCAGGGGACGCCGACAAAGACCCTGGCCACCGGACCTCATACCTGTTGACTGTCAATATAAAAAAAAAGCTTTTTTTCTCTTCGGCCACTAATGTCTATGAAATATTGGCTACGATCGGTGACACCTACGCTACATTCACTTGTTTCTGTTCCGCTTGACCGTGTATTGTGTAAGCAGAGTTTTTATTTGGTTTGAGGTAAGCATTAATATTTACTACTTTATTGTTGTAAATTGTAATCAAGTTGCTTCTTTGTTTACTTGGTTAACCTCTTAAAAATAATATATTTTATATTATGTATTCCTTCCTTTTGAAGAAAAGGCATCAACTGTCAAGTGTCTTAATTAAATTTTCGCTTGTTTAGAAAAAGAAACGACAACAGATTTTACAAAGAGAGTAGAGGTATTACAATTTATTGTCAAAAGTATCCAGGATGTTTGAATAATTCTATAGAATATAGATGTTATAAACACGAAGGTTTGTCATCCATAAGCTTTGTCCACACCATAGATAAAGTAATATAGTATAGATGTAACCTTAGCCCGTCATCGCGTGGCCATTTTGTGCTTATTTCCATACAAGTAGTGTGCGTTTATTTTCTTGAATATTTCTATTTGTCGATTATTTCGAAGCACATTATAATACAGAAAAGAAAGTCATTTAGTTCATGATAATGATAAATTATAGTTCAAGTAATGACAATCCGTAAACACCCTTAAAAAGCTATGCAACTTTTGTAGACAAATTATTAATTGATGTGACATTTTTAGCACTAATGCCTTATATAGCACGAATAAGGGATTATTAAACTTATAAATTATCTTTTTAGCTTACAAAAATCTAGCATAAACTGTTCACTAAAAACCATTATTAACACTTTTATTACATGAAATATGCAGACCGACTCCTTTGTTATGTCCTAGTAAGTAGGACATAACATTACACGCTTTTGACGCTTATACACCGATATAAGGCTCTCTCCTAGTATATAGTATCTCAATGGTCCACACTGTGCCTTTTTCTTTTCGTCAAGGGCATGCGTTATAGCGCAGTCAACAGCGAACGTGAGGTATGCCCGCGACGCATGCTCTCTGACCGTACCCAAAATTAAAAACAAAAATGACAATGTTGGCGTTGCGTTCGTTGAATGTTGAATGAAAGAAAATGACGAAAATTGAAGACGAAAGCGCATAGTGTGGACATAGCTATACAGGGTTAAACTGCTGAACCAATTCGATTTATAATAAATAATTGTTTTATTTACGAACTTACGGTTCCGCGCTATAAACGAACTTAGTATGTAATTAATAGAAGAGTAATGCCTTGATTGCACCTACTGAGAGTATAGTGGCGACAGGCGTGAGGCGAGTCAGTAGCGAGACAGTGCTTTTGACCAATCAAATTGTCTATTTACATTTTACACTGTCTCACTACTCGGTAGTCAGTAAGTGTATAATCAAGGCTTTTACTTACTTTAAATGTTTTACTTGATAAACCAAAAGTATTTCTAAGGAAGTACCGAGCAACATCTTTTTCTAAATAAGTTCTAGAACAATACGGGTACGTGTGGGCTCGGGTTTTGGCGGCTGATCTCACATCTCTCCGTCATAACGGCCACGTCTTCAGCGCCCAATTTGTCCACCGATGACATACTTGTCTAAGCTCTATATGGATATAGTGCCATTAAACAAAATTGTCATTTTAGACAGGTGAAATTTAATATAGCTAAAAGCCGAGCTTTGTGAGTCCTTGACTGACTGATAATAACACATCTACACATAAATAAAAATGACTATGCTAAAGCACAAATCAATAGGCGTGAATCATAATAGTTTTTCCGTAAAGTGTATTTAATTTATTACAAAATGAAAACATTATGGGATACACTAGGGCTCGCTTCGTTCGCCTTGATTAAAGTAAATAAAATAAGGCATATTATACACACATGATGGAAAACCATGTCTGTGAAGCTGTTAGCACAATCGACATCGGTCACAGGCAACCCAAGACGAAAATACTTATCATATTGTAGTAGAAGACGCCCGCAACTCCGTTGCGCCAAAACTCGTTTATCGCGTGGGAACGTAAATTTTTCTGGGATAAAAAGTATCCTATGACCTTTCCCGGGACTCGAAGTATCTTCATGCCAAATTTCAGCAAAATCGGTTCAGCGGGTTGGGCGTGAAGAGGTAACAGACAGACAAATAGACGGACAGACAGACAGACAGACACACTTTCACATTTATAATATTAGTATGGAAGTATGGATATGGAAGTAGTTCCTATAAGAAGTTCCTCATCGCTTGTCCATCATAAGCTTACTTGGAAAGGCCGCAAAAATATAAAAAAGCTAACTATAATCTGCTCAAATTAAACTCTACATGTATCTCTATCAAGGAACAGGGAATTAAAAAATATTTGTTTTCTGAGTTCAAACATAAATTACATAAGATTAAACATGTATTTCTGGCACAATTTGTTCCTTTATAAATCTCAGTTAAGGTGACAATTTCCGGTCGATTTGGTACCGGAAACGCACCACACAAGTCGAATCTAATCCACATTGTTAAGCCCACTAAATACCCCACCGCTGGACATGTTTACTTTACATTAGTATAAAGAAATCGTCACTTTTGTTCATTGAGATTCGGGTAGGCTTAATCTGCTAACACCTATTTCACTCTACTTTCCTTTAAAAGCATTCAATGGATTGAAATTTAGAATATAGTCTATAGAAGTATTTCAAACATTTGGAAAGAATCGCGATTGTAAAATCGATAATGTGATTGATATACTAAATCCAAATAAAATATTGATATTATACTAAATTCAATTAATAAAAGATATAAAATAAAGATCGATTAAATAAAATGGCAGATGTAGAGTCGAAGCTTTATTTTCTACTAAACCAAGAATTTCCTCAATGAAAACTAGATTACTCTATGAACTCATCGAGACTCGATAGAAAAAAAATGTGGCAGCAGTGCGTTTTTTTTGTGAGAGTCGCAACTATCTAGGAATAATGAAAATTATCAAAACTATAAAACACAGACGACATATACGGTCAACATTTAGTTATGAAGATATAATAGTGAATAGTGATAGTGTGGGCAGTGTGTGGGCGTGGGAAAGGCGTGGACGCTAATGTGCCCGTCAAACAACTACCGCTGTTTGTGGACCTGATTACTACTAACTAGCTTCACGAGCGACGGTTTTCCTAGCAACTGAGGGTATGTTCAGATGACAGGCGCTAAACGCATTGGCATTACTTACAAGTTACATTATATTATGTTTTTCAGGCTGTACACAATTATTACACATGCTAATTGCTAAAACGCATGTTTTCGTATAATTTATGTACATAGTTGTAAACGCAGGCGGCAGGCTATTAGAGATCAACTACGATAACATGGCGCGCCCCTCCAAAATTCCAAACGTTTGAAGTGCGTTGTCAAAACGTTTGAGGTGCGTTGTCTTGCGCGGTTGGCTAGTTATGATTAGTTGACCAACAAATCTTGGTAATAAGTGACATTAAGGGGGCGACTGACCCAAAATTTTCGATTTTATAATTCATTTTTATACTTGTTTCGTTTTCTAAAATTAGATACTACATTATATTTCCAAGTATTCAAACTGAGCAAAAACACGATATCTTAAAATTTTCTCGATAGAATAAAATCACAAAGATGTACCTAATTTTCACGAATTTTTCACTTATTGTCATAACCGTGCATTGAACTAAGTTAATATTTTAACACATTGTATAAAATTCTATCACTGAGAAACCGACCTAGCGGATTTTTTAAATGTTGTATATTTATCGAGTTATTGAGAAAAAACTAATTTGGCGATGAATCCGCGTCGTCCTTTTTCACCTGGCATATGAAAGACGGGCGTGAGTGTGTAGAGAGAGAAGGACGATGTTTGATTTTTTGGGTTAGTCGCCTTCTTAAGTGAAATATTACGAGTACTGGTTGATTGGTTGAATACTTACTACATACAAACTCTTTCATAAGGATGTGACTACACATATTGAAACAGTCATTTGGAGGGGCGCGCCATGTTATCGTAGTTGATCTCTAATAGCCTGCCGCCTGCGTTTACAACTATGTACATAAATTATACGAAAACATGCGTTTTAGCAATTAGCATGTGTAATAATTGTGTACAGCCTGAAAAACATAATATAATGTAACTTGTAAGTAATGCCAATGCGTTTAGCGCCTGTCATCTGAACATACCCTCAGTTGCTAGGAAAACCGTCGCTCGTGAAGCTAGTTAGTAGTAATCAGGTCCACAAACAGCGGTAGTTGTTTGACGGGCACATTAGCGTCCACGCCTTTCCCACGCCCACACACTGCCCACACTATCACTATTCACTATTATATCTTCATAACTAAATGTTGACCGTATATGTCGTCTGTGTTTTATAGTTTTGATAATTTTCATTATTCCTAGATAGTTGCGACTCTCACAAAAAAAACGCACTGCTGCCACATTTTTTTTCTATCGAGTCTCGATGAGTTCATAGAGTAATCTAGTTTTCATTGAGGAAATTCTTGGTTTAGTAGAAAATAAAGCTTCGACTCTACATCTGCCATTTTATTTAATCGATCTTTATTTTATATCTTTTATTAATTGAATTTAGTATAATATCAATATTTTATTTGGATTTAGTATATCAATCACATTATCGATTTTACAATCGCGATTCTTTCCAAATGTTTGAAATACTTCTATAGACTATATTCTAAATTTCAATCCATTGAATGCTTTTAAAGGAAAGTAGAGTGAAATAGGTGTTAGCAGATTAAGCCTACCCGAATCTCAATGAACAAAAGTGACGATTTCTTTATACTAATGTAAAGTAAACATGTCCAGCGGTGGGGTATTTAGTGGGCTTAACAATGTGGATTAGATTCGACTTGTGTGGTGCGTTTCCGGTACCAAATCGACCGGAAATTGTCACCTTAACTGAGATTTATAAAGGAACAAATTGTGCCAGAAATACATGTTTAATCTTATGTAATTTATGTTTGAACTCAGAAAACAAATATTTTTTAATTCCCTGTTCCTTGATAGAGATACATGTAGAGTTTAATTTGAGCAGATTATAGTTAGCTTTTTTATATTTTTGCGGCCTTTCCAAGTAAGCTTATGATGGACAAGCGATGAGGAACTTCTTATAGGAACTACTTCCATATCCATACTTCCATACTAATATTATAAATGTGAAAGTGTGTCTGTCTGTCTGTCTGTCCGTCTATTTGTCTGTCTGTTACCTCTTCACGCCCAACCCGCTGAACCGATTTTGCTGAAATTTGGCATGAAGATACTTCGAGTCCCGGGAAAGGTCATAGGATACTTTTTATCCCAGAAAAATTTACGTTCCCACGCGATAAACGAGTTTTGGCGCAACGGAGTTGCGGGCGTCTTCTACTACAATATGATAAGTATTTTCGTCTTGGGTTGCCTGTGACCGATGTCGATTGTGCTAACAGCTTCACAGACATGGTTTTCCATCATGTGTGTATAATATGCCTTATTTTATTTACTTTAATCAAGGCGAACGAAGCGAGCCCTAGTGTATCCCATAATGTTTTCATTTTGTAATAAATTAAATACACTTTACGGAAAAACTATTATGATTCACGCCTATTGATTTGTGCTTTAGCATAGTCATTTTTATTTATGTGTAGATGTGTTATTATCAGTCAGTCAAGGACTCACAAAGCTCGGCTTTTAGCTATATTAAATTTCACCTGTCTAAAATGACAATTTTGTTTAATGGCACTATATCCATATAGAGCTTAGACAAGTATGTCATCGGTGGACAAATTGGGCGCTGAAGACGTGGCCGTTATGACGGAGAGATGTGAGATCAGCCGCCAAAACCCGAGCCCACACGTACCCGTATTGTTCTAGAACTTATTTAGAAAAAGATGTTGCTCGGTACTTCCTTAGAAATACTTTTGGTTTATCAAGTAAAACATTTAAAGTAAGTAAAAGCCTTGATTATACACTTACTGACTACCGAGTAGTGAGACAGTGTAAAATGTAAATAGACAATTTGATTGGTCAAAAGCACTGTCTCGCTACTGACTCGCCTCACGCCTGTCGCCACTATACTCTCAGTAGGTGCAATCAAGGCATTACTCTTCTATTAATTACATACTAAGTTCGTTTATAGCGCGGAACCGTAAGTTCGTAAATAAAACAATTATTTATTATAAATCGAATTGGTTCAGCAGTTTAACCCTGTATAGCTATGTCCACACTATGCGCTTTCGTCTTCAATTTTCGTCATTTTCTTTCATTCAACATTCAACGAACGCAACGCCAACATTGTCATTTTTGTTTTTAATTTTGGGTACGGTCAGAGAGCATGCGTCGCGGGCATACCTCACGTTCGCTGTTGACTGCGCTATAACGCATGCCCTTGACGAAAAGAAAAAGGCACAGTGTGGACCATTGAGATACTATATACTAGGAGAGAGCCTTATATCGGTGTATAAGCGTCAAAAGCGTGTAATGTTATGTCCTACTTACTAGGACATAACAAAGGAGTCGGTCTGCATATTTCATGTAATAAAAGTGTTAATAATGGTTTTTAGTGAACAGTTTATGCTAGATTTTTGTAAGCTAAAAAGATAATTTATAAGTTTAATAATCCCTTATTCGTGCTATATAAGGCATTAGTGCTAAAAATGTCACATCAATTAATAATTTGTCTACAAAAGTTGCATAGCTTTTTAAGGGTGTTTACGGATTGTCATTACTTGAACTATAATTTATCATTATCATGAACTAAATGACTTTCTTTTCTGTATTATAATGTGCTTCGAAATAATCGACAAATAGAAATATTCAAGAAAATAAACGCACACTACTTGTATGGAAATAAGCACAAAATGGCCACGCGATGACGGGCTAAGGTTACATCTATACTATATTACTTTATCTATGGTGTGGACAAAGCTTATGGATGACAAACCTTCGTGTTTATAACATCTATATTCTATAGAATTATTCAAACATCCTGGATACTTTTGACAATAAATTGTAATACCTCTACTCTCTTTGTAAAATCTGTTGTCGTTTCTTTTTCTAAACAAGCGAAAATTTAATTAAGACACTTGACAGTTGATGCCTTTAAAAAACTAATTTGGCGATGAATCCGCGTCGTCCTTTTTCACCTGGCATATGAAAGACGGGCGTGAGTGTGTAGAGAGAGAAGGACGATGTTTGATTTTTTGGGTTAGTCGCCTTCTTAAGTGAAATATTACGAGTACTGGTTGATTGGTTGAATACTTACTACATACAAACTCTTTCATAAGGATGTGACTACACATATTGAAACAGTCATTTGGAGGGGCGCGCCATGTTTTCGTAGTTGATCTCTACCGCGGCTAATCATATAAATAAGTAAACATAAAATCAGTGCGTCTAGCATGCGCGTACAACGAGATATAGTTTTAATGTCGATATCGACATAATGTCAAGATCATAGTATGTCGATAGATTTTGACTAACCGATTTTGTTGAAATTTGGTATGGATATACTCTGAGTCCCGAGAAAGGACATAGAATACTTTTTATCCCGGAAAAGTGTACGGCTCCCGCGCGGTAAACGAATTTTGGCGCAACGGAGTTGCGGGCGTCATCTAGTTGAAAATAATTTAATATGACGCATAAATAATTAATGTTTTTTATTTGTGACTCTTTTAGTTGTACTCTTGCAAAGATTTTACAGTTTTTCGGGTTACAACTGCGACTCAAATGATAATAATAGAAGATTAAGAAATTGATTAGTGTAATTATAATGCAGATTATCTGGCGTGAGAACAGAGGGTGCAGAGAAGATCTTTATCTTCATTACTCTACTCTCACGTCTTGAGTTCTTGACTAATTGCTTTGTTCACCTGCCATGAAATTACATACGTTAAAACAATAACCACGTAAGTATTAGAGCACTTTAGAAATTATAGATGTACTGATGTTTACGATAAGGGTTAACGAAGAAAGACGTATCAGTGTTTCATACGGGCTACTTACATACTTTCTTGAAAAACTCTTAGGTCAACTAACTACATATATATTACCTATATATTACGACTTACGATACTTAATAATGTTGCCATTTTAAGTATTGTTGTTGTATGTCCAAAATTACAATTTTACGGGAGAAGACATCTGAAGACATTTGAAGACATCCATACTAATATAATAAATGCGAAAGTGTGTCTGTCTGTCTGTCTGTTACCTCTTCACGCCCAAACCGCTGGACAGATTTTTCTGAAATTTGGCATGGAGATACTTTGAGTCCCGGGAAAGGACATATGCTACTTTTTATCCCGGAAAAATGTACGGTTCCCGCGCGATAAACGAGTTTTGGCGCAACGGAGTTGCGGGCATAAGAATAAGAATAAGAATGTTTATTTGCAAAAACATGGTCAATGACAGTAAGCATCATCAGGCATCAGGCATCATCTAGTCATTCATTATGTCTCCAAGTCTCCTGTAAAATAGGGTTTCTGGACATCAGACATAATAATATGATAGTTTACGTAGGAGGCATCGAGTGGAAGATACGCCTATGTTGCAGTCGGTAGCGATTTCAGTCAACTGTACCTATTTCTGTTGTCCAAACACTGATCCTTGCGTCTGGTCTATCAGGATACGTAAATAACGTCTTGAAAGCTTCCTTAGTCACACTATTTGTTTTGTTTACAGGTGGTGGAATGTTTAATTGTACGCTTTGAGTTTAAAATAATCTTTATTTTGTATCGAACCGACGTAGCCATCACTTGTTACAAGGAATAAGTTACATTTTTTAAATAGATTACCTATCTACATACACAGGTTGGCCTTTAACTGGTGGTGGCTTACGTAATGAAACCTTTGAGAGAGCTTTTCACATCTTCCCAGCCTAGAAGTGGAACAGCAAATGGGTTTAAAAGATATTTATTGAGAAATGTAATATTATATTTCTTACTTATCAAAAAAGAAAAGGAAAGGTAGGAATTGGCATATTATACAATATATTATGTGCTTGTTGCATCCACATTTCAAATGCCTTCTGCCTATAATAAACTTTCTTCCTAGTGTTTTTAAAACATAATATACTTATAACTTTTAACTTACCTATGGTCTACGAATAAGAAAATTCGTAGCCTATGGTCCAAGAGTCCATACTCTACTAATCGAGCTTTAAGCTTTTAATCGACAATATCTACTAAACAACACAATAAAACTTGTATAGGTACGAAATTGACATTATAATCAATACTTTAATAAGTATCGGTGATCACGTCATAATAACAAGCAATTAACAGAACAAGTCGCGTGCGCGCACCGAGTACGGGTGTAGTCGACAGATTCATTTAGTATTAACTAGTATACTTTATGACTGTGATACACTGAGTAGTAAATAACTATTACCAGGGCGAGCGAAGCGAGCCCTACCATATCCCACAACCCGAGCACTTTTGTGTTACACTTTACGGAAAAACTATTACGCCTATTGATTAGGGCTATAACATAGTAATTTTTATTTAAATGTATATTTGTAATTATAATGTATATGTATGTATTATCATCAGTCAGTCAAGGTTTGGTTACTATTAAATTATAAAAAACTGCCTTAAAGATTATTACCCCACAGAAAAACGACGCGAGCCCTCACAAAGCTCGGCTTTTAGCTAGTGTGATAAAATAACAAATATACAGGGTGTAACAAATTAAAGTAAGTTTAGGGTTCAGATGTTTCCCTTATTTAGAGTTCACTCTGAAAGTAGCAGCGCTGATAGTGTTACTTCTGACTTCTATGATTCTGATAAATTTTTCAACGTCATGAATTTGCCCATACAAAAATTAAAAAGAGTAACTCTTTTATCAGTGAACTCAATATTACAACGGGCACATACACACCCTAAACTCTAAAGTGTTATCAGTTATCACTTTGTTATGTTACGCTCTGTATAAGTATTTAGAATAGAATAAAGATATTTAATTGCTAAAATACTCACTATATTATAATATCGCACTGTACTACGTTGTTGGTATACCTAGTTGTAAAGTTTGTCTCACATATTTTGTCGGCTATGTCTCGACGTGCGAATATTCAGTTACTGCACGAGATTAATATATTTTACTAACTGTCCCGGCAAACGTTGCTTTGCCATATAGTAGGGGAGGTAGTGCTAGCGCTTACTAAGTAATTTCATACCGACCAAATTTTTGTCCAGCGGTAGCTTAATATTTATCAATCAATATAATCAGCGTCAGTCGCCGCACCCGTGGTGGAATGTTAACTGAGAGTATTTCAAAGTTATAAAAAAAATAATTGCGAAAAGTGATTTTATACCGAATGAAACTTTGATGGATGATTATTGAGGTCATGTTTAACCAAAAAATCACCGTCAGCCGTATTGCAGACGGGGATTCAGCGTCAGTCGCTTTACTGAACATGTAAAAAAATTTTCTATATAAAGTCATTTTATACCGTACAAAATTTATACAGGTGAATGTTACTACTTTGTAAATAATAAAGAAAACCGTCAGTCGCTAATACGATGGTGGAAAAACCGTCAGCCAGCGATATAAGTTATGACCAATATAACCCTACTTCGCGCTCAATGTATCCTAGGGCGTCGCGTAGACGACATTTTCACCTGCAAACATTCAGCTGACGGCGATTTTCGTTTGAATTAACCATAAAATTATCTCACATAGCAATTTTAAGTAATTAATTCGATAGTCAATATTTGTGAAGAAGAATTATATACATTTTCCTTTAAAAGCGCCATCTGTTGTTATATACTAAAACAAAAATAACGCCTACCTAACCTAAACGTGTATAATCTAGATATGAACCTTCATTGGGTGCGAATTGGGATCTTTTTCATGTCAATTCAATACTATTCCCAACAACAACTTTGAAATGCTCTCAATTTTTATTCCACCCATTATGAAGTGGCTGACGATCAAAGCTGTTATGTATTAGTGGAATACTATTATTGTAACGATTTTCGCTCGGTATGAAATGACTTTTTAAACTGAGCGCGACCTCCTCTACTAATAATATAAAGTACCTATTTCGCCCATATTATTTTTTTGAAGTGACTAAATAAGTATGTTACCATAGCAACGTCTGTCGCTATCCTGTCGCACAAACAATGGTCGCCCTCAGTATCGAGTTGTAATAATTTACTATTATTTATTCAACAAATGCTTTTATCAATATATAAAGTACCCAGTAGCCGATTCTTAGACCTACTGAATATGCATATGAAATTTGGTAGAAATCAGTGAAGCCGTTTCGGATGAGTTCGTGGACTAACATTGTGACACGAGAATTTTATATATAAGAAAGATGAAGCAACATTGTATTATTGTATCATCGTAATTAAATTCATAGCTTTGTTAAATAATAACTTCTTTTTTTTAATAAAAGGCTGGTTAAGTGGGTGGTAGCAGAACTCTACGAGTTTCTTACATGCAAATGCAAAATACTGCATCTTCAATAATAGTTAAGTTAGAGAAATATTTTTTACCGTTTCACCCTAGATTTACTCGTTACACTCAATTTAAATTTTAAGAATCCAAGACTCTTAATAATAGATAATAATAATTAATAGCACAATGATAATTATTATACCGTATTGTGTATCAAAGACTTTATTTTCTCTCAATAATAAAGACACAAATAAATAATACAGAAATTAATTCAAACATTATGAACAGTATTCACTGTTCATAATGTTTATTTACTTTCTTTCTTTAAAAAACAATTCATAGCCGAACATAGAACCTCCTACTTCCTAGAGATCGGTTAAGATATATTATGTTTTATGTTCAAGTCCTTGTATGATGTCACCATCTTTCCCCATTTGGGCTGCAGAGTTCATTCACTGGTGTTGCCAATTTATGAATCAAACTTCCCCTCGTAAAAACTTTGATCTAATTGTACTCACGATTTGTGGTGGGAGGGGAACACTAATTTATATTTCGTTATCATTATTACGACAGTCGTAAAATGTCGTATTTACACTTACGCCACCTACGTCGCGTAACTTGTAAAGTACAATTTGGGTTGTTCGACCCGTTATATGACAATAAATATGACTACAAAAAGACATATAGATTGTAGGTATATCTACATACTCGAATAAAAAAAAAACTAGTCAAGGTAGGCAAAACAGCCAATTTCACAAGTTTACCGTATTTATCATTTTTAGACTTCGTGCGCACTTTCATAACCCTTTGTCATTATTTTCATGGGCAATGGTTTCCTTTTTTTAATAAAATAAAAAAAACTTTCATCGCGTCGAGTGCGGTCTTAATCGTCGAATTTAACCCTTTAGCATTAGCACAGGTGCGTGTGAACTGTGAACGCGTGAAATCACTGTAACGCGGTGTGGGGTAAAACTGTCCCATCATCAACCCCCACGATTTTACACGGTCGAAAGTCGTGACGTCACAATTTTGTAGAAGCATAGTCTATGCCATAGACAAGTGAATCGATTAACGCAAGCAAGAAGTTATAAAAAAATAATGTTTTTTTTAATAATAGTTTATTGAATGAATACCTTTAACATATTGTATTGTTACATACGCCACGGTATGGCGCCTGCAGCTCCGTTGCGCCGAAAATTGTTTATCGCGAAGAAAGACGTACTATAATTACCAAGTTACCATACCAAGGTTCATCTAGACAGCTAACCATTTAGGTTACGTAGTAAACTAGTAACTATGTATTTAGTAACCTGTAGTTTAGGCGCGAAAAGGTTACAAACGGACAGACTTTCGCTTTTATAATATTTGTAAGGATTATATTTTAATACAATAAAACAATTTATTTTTTTCACACGTCCATAACATAAGTTAAACTCTTTCACACATACATTTCTGTCGCGAAATGTTGCAATAAAAAAGAGTAACAGATATACAACGAAAACCTAACAAATGAAGATCGACTGAGTATTCCTAACCCTTCATCTTGATTAACATACGTGGGTTTTTAGATTTGAGTACGGACAGCAAATAATACATCTGAAATAATAAAACCTGACTGTATTAAAAACTGTCTGAAGTATCAAAATAAAATACATATCAGGGTTATTACAGACTTAATTACATTGTATCTATCATGTTCATCCAACAGTAATTGGCCTAAAAAGTAGGAAGTAGATTTAAATAGACAGAATAAATAATTATAATTAAGTACCGACACTCAATTTTTCATACTATCTGCTAGAATGCTTACAATTTTGTTATTTCTTCTTTTGTTTTTATTTTATTTTGGAGATTATATTTTCGTTGGTTTTCCTGACCCTACACCAATATTAGAAGGCTGTAGGGGACATAATGTGTTAAAAAACTGACACGCACGATCATCCCGTGCTTTGTATGATAATACTGATGAGATCTTTTAGATGGCAATCAGGGGAGAAAAACATTCAAATCACTTCGGAATACCTCGAGTATCATTGTCCAGAGACAATAGGCGATATACCGATATTGATGTTCGTATCGGTGTCAATAAATACTTCACTTAGAAAAAGATGTTTTGTGCCCGTCGGAATCGCGCACGAAAAGTTCCAAACGGCAAAAAGTCTTTGTCCATAAATTATGAGATATGTTAAGTACCATCTCCCATATGAAATTCGGAAGATTTTGCTGGCCTAATTACCTTGCGTAGTTATAGTGAACACCCCCTTAGCGTCTTAATTCGTTTAATTATGATTTCTGTATCAACAAGCGGTAAATCAGTCACTTGGTTAGTAATGAAATATTTTTTTAAAGTATAGCCCGGTATGTTCTTTATAATAATGATTATAATAATTCTTATAATAAATGTAAGTTAAGCCGGCAGATGTTTGAATAAAATATATTTACTTTAGATTTAACATGGGTTAAAGGAGTAATGAAAACAACAGACGTAAGAAAATAATGATTATTGACTAAAAAAATCATTAATTAGAAGAAAACATTTTAGGAACAAAAACAATCAATTTTCAAAAGATTTATACTGCTTTTATCATTTCACATTTGGAAAAGAGTTCGAACTTCTCGGAATCGGGAAAAAATGTCAATTATAAGGCTTTTAAATAGGACATTGATAAGGCTAAGGGCCGTCGGCGCCAAGATCGCAACGATACGGGATAGAACAGTAATCGTCAATAAAATCTCAATTTAGATGGGCGAGATATGGAGTGAAATACGGACGGGGTTTGAGAACACGAAAACCTACTCGCGAGCGGAATGCGCCCCTGACACCGCTAACGAATTAGGTACTTCCAATTGGGCCTTTGACGCGTTTTTTTTTTACTTTACAACGCAAGGGCGTATCTGTCATTTTTTTTATGGCGCCGCCGTGTTTATTGTCGCTAAAACCATGGGCGTTTTGTCGATATGAAATGAAATTAAAAGTTAAACTTTTTTGAGTTTAAAAAAATGAGAATGATGTTTTTGATGATTATTTTTACAGGGAGAATAGAATAATCCCTACACAATTTTTTAATATTTACTTTTTTACTCACCTGAAGTGCTTCACACGCAGCAAGCTCTATAATATTAGGTACAGCTCGAAAAAAATAGTTGTTTTTCTGAGATCCCCTTGTCATGTGTGAGAATAGGTTGGATTTGACTGTACCCACTTTCCCCTAAATACATCGTGTAACTTTTGAACTTAGCCGTAGATTACACTGATCCTATACCCTGATTGTGCACAGCCGATATCATCACATGTATGACGATGATGAAGCTCAAAGGGAAATTGTACACACTTGACAGGAAAAGTCATTTCCTGACAGGAAATTAACTCCACATTATAGCGATTTGGAGCAAAACGTTCCGAGCTAATGTAAACATGCCGTGTAAATATTTCCTTCTAGATCTAACTTGATTAATACATCAATAAAAGCTAATTCGATCATGATGCATGATGAGAGTAACTTAAAATTCTGCTATTTTAATCCAAATTAAGTTTGTTACAGTCCCGCGCGGGGCTAAAATGGTTGCTTTGGAGAATCATATTATTAATCTTAATAATATGATTTATTTTTTAAAAATCGCATAATGGTCACTCTGCTTGCAATTCATATTAATATGTCTAGTAATTCGCACAGTTCGACATTCGTTAGTTTGACATCTTTGACAATTCATTTGCTGAATTGATTTGAGACGAATTGCAAAATGTGACCATTATAGGTCCGCTGATGTTATCAATTTGCAAACTCGAATTCCCGTTAAATATGACAAACAAACCAAGACGTGAGTGGAAGAATAAGGTAAGTAACATCAAAAAACTTCCCGTTTTTTGCTTAAATGGAGGCATTAGGGCCGGAAAAAATATTTGAAATAGAAAAACTATGAATTATATGTGTAGCCAGATATATTAGCTAGGTTATGAAGTAGATAAACTACAAGTTTTAATAAAATAATTAGGGGAAAAATGAGTTATTGTCCGTATGTTACGAAATGTTACTTGTTCGATTCTTCCACTCACGTCTTCAAACGTCAAACGGCTAATACTTGGAGTTATGAGTTCTGACCAATCACAACATTATTATTGACGTCGGTCAGTCATTTTAAGAAATACTTGTGCTGTGCCTTAAATATTTAAATAGCATAATATTCAGGGTATTCTTTATTCTCTGGTCTTTATTCTCATCTCAAAAGAACAGTACATAATCCCTATAATTAATCCCTGTATCTATAGTAGGTAGAGTCCACAATATAGTCTAGCCAGCATTCGGCAAACGAAACAAAATATTTAAGCATTTTTTTAATAAACGAAACACGAAACTCAAAAAACCTTAGAAAAATTATAAAAAATATTTATGTCTTCATTTTTAAGAATATTATAAATGACTATGACTCTACAGAATGTTTGCACTTTTTGCAGGTATCGCAAACCAGTTTAAAGTTACAATTTGTATGTAGTAAAATAATTATAGTTAAAATAAACATGTAGATAATTTGTCTTAGCAATTAATATTATAATGAACAAATCGTCGTCAGGGGTCAGCGGCGGGTCAGAATTGCTGAACCTTATCATAATAATATGTGGTTCGGCTAGCTGCTAGCCGGTGGCTTGAACTTTACAAAATGCTACTTTCATAGTAATAGCATCGTATATGTCTGAACTCTGAGCATAGATAAAATATAATGATTAATCGGGTTATGAATAATATTTTTGCGGTGCGAAAAAATAAACGGTCTTACAAAAAACTACGAAATTAAACGTTTGTGTTGCCATGAGGACGGACATAAGGACGAAAAATATTGATGCTAGAAAATGTTGTCTTTTAAAACACTCTTTTATACACGACTTTCAATCACCAATTCTCGACATATTTAACGAATAATTAGGTACGCAATATCTACTTTTATTAATACTCTTTATTTACAAATATTATCCCAAAATCTCTATTTATTTATACCTAGTATAGGTACTATAATTAACGTAACAATAACATT
The DNA here is from genome assembly GCA_905333045.1 of Lysandra bellargus. NCBI lineage: Eukaryota > Metazoa > Arthropoda > Insecta > Lepidoptera > Lycaenidae > Lysandra > Lysandra bellargus. The sequence goes on from HG995330.1 coordinate 7,221,946, forward strand.
GATAAAGCGTTTTAAAAAAGTAATCGATATAATCAAGTGTTATGTATATTTAAGGCGATACGAGCGTGCCGGCCTCTACCTGACCACAAAAAACTTCTGAGCGCGCCGCGGACCTAATCAATTTATGGGGCGCTAACTGGAACACGGAAAATGTATTAAGGCGTGTGCTGGCGTGTGAAGGCGTGTGGCGAGCACTGTGGGAACGCCACTGGTTCACCACCACTGGGCACTGGCCAAACGTCATGCAGATGTGACATATTAAGTTTGATTAAATGCAGATACGACTTTTTTGGTTTTGATCAAATGCAGATACGACTTTTAACTTTTGATCAATTGAAGATACCGCCTTTTACCCATTGATTGCTGATTGATAAATGGTAGATGCACAGTAAATTATTTTGTGTCAGAAATTTGTTTGTAGACCAATTTTTATATAAATCGAAATTGTAAAAAAACTAAAGGCAAAATGAAATTGTCTAACAAACAATAATTGTTTTATTTTGCTATTCACATGTAGATCAAATTACCCATAAAAAGATTCCACGGCGATTCCCGGCGTTATGTAAATTACGTTGTTTCCATTCAAAATACAGGCGACAATGGAGAGACACAACAAAAAGCTATAAAAATGTGAACATAATTTAATATAATAAAATGTTATTACACTTTATAACTTTCATAATATTTAACCACACACAAAAACGATTATAAAATAACACAAAAGCATTTCGAGAATAAACTGTGAAAAATATAAATTAACGAAACCAAAACTCCACACAATTAAAACCGTGTAATTGTAAACAATAAAATTCACGGCGCATTTGAGATTCTTGTGGAACAAAAACAATTACTTAATAAAACGTATTTACTCATGGAACACCTCAATCAGACGTACTTAATCGCTTTCCACTTTAATCTCTTTATCTCAACATTCTGCACCCCGCCGTAAAAATCATCTCTGATAAGATTAATGTGAGAAGAACTTTTTAATAAAAGTGTAAATGGTATGTTAATTCCATTTTTTGCTGATCGCAAGAGACCTTTGAGAGAGTTGAAACCACAGAACACGTTGAAACAATTCCAATCATTAGCTGTTAATCTAATGATTAAGTGCTTAACTTATTCCATATTTCAATCAATAATGTCTCAACTTATACCATATTTACATATTAAAATAATATGGTAATAACTTTAGTAGTTTCAATGTAATAACTAAATTAAACATATTATGGGGTCTAGCTTTAGAATATTTACCAGTTTTACCAGATGCACATAACCTACCAAGACGAAAACATCTCGATGCAATCACAAAAGAAGAAAATTAAGTCCCATATCATAAGGAACATCAGTATTCAAATATGAAATATAAAATTAGGTAGTTTAAGTAAGGATTTTGGTAAGGACAAAAAAATATGAAGGTGACAATATAAATAACAATTTAGCCCACCCCGTTCGGCCGGATTAACATAAGAATGCCGCGTACAGACTCATACAACCTCATCTACACACCCATACACGTTTGTACACACTCGTACAGCCTCATCCACACGTCCATACACACTCACACATGTATGCAGCCGCCCACTACTCGAGTCTTGGACCCTCGTTGTTTCTTTATGCGTCGAATTTAATTTTGATTTACGATAATCTACAGATTGTGCGCAAAACTGATGCACCCAAATTTCATCTCGTGACAATGGGAGGAGGTGTCATTGTGTGAGCTAAGTAAACATCTTCTTAGAATGGTGACTCATGAGTCATGTGTTATATGGATGACTACCAGCAGAACATAGTTAGAGATTCACAAATAACAATTAATGAATTAAACCATTCTTAAAAAGAGTTGTCGAAGAAGAAAGTTTTTTTTTTACATCTGCAATTAATTATATTTTTAGTTTAAAAGTTCTATCTCCGTAAATAAGTCTCATCAAAATTATTTTCATAAGTTTTCTTTTTGCGGATAATCACCAGAAAAGAGTTAAAGATTTTATCTAGGATTTTATCAAGTATTTTTGATCTTTCTTGCACATAATAACAAAGTGCATAAATTGATTTACCATACCAAAATATGAACTTTATTTTTCCAACGTTTAAATTATCAAAAGTTAAAAGTTACACAATAAAAGTATTTACCTACCTTTATGTAAATAAACTTAATGAATCGTGGTCAACCTGTCATTTGACATAATAGTGATAAATTAAAGGTATAATTATTTCAAACGCTCCTTAATTTAAGCCGAGGTGTTCTTATCTGTAAATCGTGACATATAATTTTTCATAATATCTTAATAATGTCCCTCGGTATGGAAGGTGTTATTTATTATCTCAGTTTTTTTAATTTTTAAAGCGCTTTGATTTGTTTTTTTATGTTACTTTTTCGTTTTTACGTTCTACGTGTAAAGGGTGCAATTGATAGCAAAGAATAATATTGTATCTAGTATCTACAATATTGATACTTTTCTTCAGTTTCTCCTTTCATGATAATTCATAAAGTTTTAATATAAGTATTTTTTTGTTTACGTTTTCAATAAAGCAGATTTCAAAATATATTTTAGCGTGTGTCACTGATTTTTTCTTCGTTAATTAAATTAACAAGGGCCAAATCAGAAACAGCCATTGTTAAGATAAAGGACGTTACATTTTAGTTTATTATGGTCCTCAACGAGCTTATCACAGCAAACAGCAGTTTAATGTAAGTGTATTTGAGATATTCGACAAAAACCCCGACTAATAAATTGTTGTGTTATCGACGAGACATTAGGAAGATAAGGATTCAAACTCATCGTTTACGAAACTTTTTCGTTTGCGTTTAGTCCTTTTAGATATCTTTGGGGCCATTCATTTTATTGACAGTTAAGGAGAAGCTCTTGTGCTCTAATAAATTGTGATGGTCATTTTTAAACGATGTAAAATATGTACATGTTTAAGTAAAAAAAGTTTTGCCATAGAACTACAGAACAAATTCTGTTTCCGGACTGAGTAATTATGTATTATGGCAGTAACTCTAACTGAAAATAATTTATACTTCCCTGGTTATGCCCTAAATTAAATAAAACAAAAAATATTACCTACATGTCACGCTCTTCTGTTCATTTACATAGAATATACTCCAGGTGTCTGGGCAAGAACTAAAGATCGCCAACGCGATCCTGACACTCAATTTTGCTCCGTGAAGTGTATGCCTCTAGTATTCGCACGCGACCTATGTCTGCTTTCTGAGGTTCCTGACTGCAGTTTTCTTTTTACAACGGCATTTTTGATCGTTGAATGTTTTTGTGTAAGTTAAAATAAAGCAATAGTAAATACAAAAAACTTTAGAGACTGGACATTAGTAATATGTTTTTATTTCGATGCTTCGCCTTAACGATGGGACATTTTGTGAGTCACAATCAGCGCAAGATCTTAATTCAGTTGTGTTGTACGGGCAGGGCTGATAGCGCAAGGATTTACCTTCATGTATCATTTAATATTCAATCCATTATGAGATAATTAACTTACTTTTTGACTTATTAATCCTTCGATTGCGAAAAAATTGGAAATCTATTATTATTCTATTGTTATCGCGGTTACCGGTGTCCTTATGGTGCTTGATGGGTTAATTTAGATATTGAGAAGGAATGTCTGTAGCCACTGAAGACCTAAAAGGTCGTATCTGGGGGAGATACAACATTTTTGATGTAATTTCAAAAAATATTAATAACGAACAATGAACATACAAAAATTACGACGAGCCGAGGTGAGGAAATACGAATGTTTTACGATCTACGCAAAATGACGTTTTGATGGTAAATTTTGTATGCAATGAAGCGGCTAAACAATGAAATAAATAGTTGAATTTTCGTTTGATATAAACGAGATTATAATAATTTTATAGTCCCATAATATTAACAACTAGCGCAAAAATTGACATCTTGGCACAGAATACATAATATTTGATCTTGGGGAAAAATACAGTAAAAGTGTGGCAACTGGTTGAAAAATAATATTTGTGTGTTAGCAGTGAGTAAGTACTTACAATATTGACGAACTCCTGAAACGTGATGGCGTCGCTCGTCGCACTCTTCGCTTTATCCAACAGGATCTGAAAATTTTTGAACCTGTTAGTACATTAATTTATAGTTCTTTAAGTTTTTTATGGTTTTAAATTAATGAAACCCTGCTGTTTTTAATATTATGAAAAAAATAATACATAAAATAATAAGTAATATATCGATATATATATATATATATATATATATTACAATATTATATTATACAATTACGCAGGTGCTATCCTGCTGATTCCACAGCACTGTTGAAACCACTCACCTCTCGTTTGTGTATGGGGACCTGCGCCACGAAGTCCGGATGCTGCAGCGTCTGGACAAAGTCCGGCCATGGGATCTCACCGAAACCCTCTGGGTCAAACTGTAATATAAAAAATTCAGACACCCTTAAAAAATAAAGTAGTCGTTGCTGAGGTAGAAAAATTAGACATTGTCTAAAAGGTAACTTGAAAAGCGTCAAAAAGTTACATCTTGAATTGCAAGTTGCAACTTAGATGCAATAAAAAAATTTAAGCTCTTCTACTTCATGAAATTTGTTCCTTGCTCTAGAGTCTAGGTAATAAAGTAAAAAAGATAATAAAGTGTTTTGTCTACAATTTTTTCCTGAACTTTTTCACACACAAAATCCAGGAACTCCCAACTTTTTGTGTGTCAAATAAAACACCTCTATCGTAACAAATTATTATGTATGATGTGATAATTTCTCCAAAACGAAAACAAAAAACAATAAGCGCCTATCAGGGCCGCCATTATCTACGTACGTGAGCCTCTATCTTTGTGCTACCGACAACCTTTTCCCCGCTTCTGTACATTTTAATCAGGCAAAAACAGGAAATATTCGTTGGAAACCATCGCCACGTCATAAAACGTATAATATAATATGCGCGTACGTTTCCAGATTAACTTTTTATTGTTATTGTTATTCGCTATGCGTATCTGTATACGAAGCTGTCAAAATTTATACCTTCTGTAAAAATGCTTGGGATATCTGCAATTTTTTTACATAGGACATCGCAATTCATTATAGCAGTTTTATTGTGATGACTTTTCGCAGCAACATTAATTTCTTGGAGGACTGCTAGTTATGGTTTAAAGTTTTAAGCCATGACACAAGTCATAAAGAAGTTTGGCAAGTCGCCATACGTAGCCTCTTCGTAATAATTAAAATACTCGTTTGCAGTTTTACGTCTATAGTTTATTCATAGGTCTAGCCTGATGCTTTGGGTCATAGTAGGTAAGCAATTCATAAGCTATAATGTTTGTTCATTGTATATAACATTGGAAAAAGCCCTTGATAGTGAAGGAAAAGCATTGTAAAAGTTTTCCATAGTTTTCCCTTATAATTGTTTTTCTTATTGATGAATGTTAAATAACGTATATTTATGTAAATTTAATAAAAATATTTTAAATAATTTTTCATTTTTTTTAATAAAGGACAAAAAACTGTTTTTTTTTTGTAATTCCGATTTGAAATTAAAATTAATAAAACTTAACATAGCAAAATTGGATTAATTTATTTTTATTATCTCAGCCTAATTCATACATGCTCCTCTTGATTCGAGTACTTTGACGAATTCCACACTCATAAACGATACATAGGCATGAAGTGCTCATTAAGTGCTAGCGATAGGCGGCGAAAAGTAATCATTAAACGTCTACGTAAACGTAAAATAACGTTTACGTTTACGTTGACGTTGACATTTACGTTTACGTAGACGTTTAATGAGCACTTAATTCCTATGTATCATTTATGAGTGTGGAATTCGTCAAAGTACTTAAATCTAGAGGAGCATCTCGCTCGTACCGTGAAGTGAGCAGTATACGGAAAAAAAAAAGCGCATAGTTGTGGGGCTACTTCTGGATGTCCACGCGTGACGCGTTAAAATGACTATAACTCTAAAATTCCTTATGGGGGATGCATATTATAACTATTTCATTGGAATCTGTATGAATTAGGCTGAGGTAATAAAAATAAATTAATCCAATTTTGCTATGTTAAGTTTTATTTTTAGAGTTATCGTCATTTTAACGCGTCACGCGTGAACATCCAGAAGTAGCCCCACAGATGCCCTTTTTTTTCAATATGGCCGCCACAGCTGAAGGGATAACATAATATAGGAATTAGGAATAGCTATTATATTATAAGGGAGTCAGTGACTTACCCTATCAAACAGGAGGCGCCATTTCTGTAAACAAAAGAGTAGCGATTGTTAAAACATACAGTGGCAGTTGTAAATTCAAGATTAGCAAAACAATAGGTCGGTGCATTGTTGATTGTGAGATGTAAAATTGTCATACAACTCAGCAAAATCTTATGAGATTCAATTGTGCTTTGTAAACAATCGATCAAGATTCAGAAGCAGTTTTGTGCCTTGTCTCATTCAATCAAGGTTATACACACAGTTGAAGTCTTCATTCTCTGACCTTAGTCAGCTCAAAATAACTGAATTCTTCTTAAAATAATACCTTTCTTATTCTCAATTTGAAATGACGAAAAAGGTTGTAACTGTCGCAAAAGAAAGACGTAAATTGTCGTAGGTAAATTATTAGATCTACATATTTTATGTACTTCTGTATCTGATCTAAACACAATATAATTACAGTAATAACAGAGGCTAGTTAATAGGCCTTAGTGCACTTGGCAGCTAGTGGAGACAAACTTACACAGACCTGAAAGTTTTACCACGTCTTGTCCTTGTCCGATATGTTAGAAAAACGTTTGACAAAAAAGAACAAAAGGCAACGTCTTTACACACAGTCTGGATCTTTGTATAAGTAAAAACTAAAGGGGTAAGTGATCCACAGGTGAGATTTGAGAATAAGTTTTACAAAATCGTAACCTTACCGAATACTAGATAGGTAGTAGTTACTTAATGTATCGGAATTGGGAGCTCTAAGTTTTAAACTCATGCTTATTTCTCATAATTAAAAAAAACTTACGTCATGCATCAACTCCCTCCTAATCTCCGCTTCGTCCAGCTCCGAGCCGAGGTCCGTGTGGTCGGTATCATACGTGGGTTCCGCCGCCCTGGACAACGAACCCAGGGAGTCTCCGGCGGACGCCAGAGAGCCAGTAACAGTCGGCACCACGCCCGCTTCGATACCAGACTCCATGGAGGTATTAGCCGACAGCACCGTCGCGATGGGGGCCACTCTTCCCCCACACTCCCGACCCACCCATAAGGACATCGTGGCAACATCCACCTGACTATTCTAGGACTAGGATCTAGGAAAATATTGGCACTAAGGACAGAGACATGGACAGGTTTGGAAAAGTAAGGCACGAAGTTAAGGCCTCACCTTTTGGTACCGTATCTGAAACAGATGAAAGGGATTTGTTAAAAACAAGAATATACGAATCATCTTGAATTGTTCGGCAATCCGCAATCGGCAGCCGGCTGCCGCATATCAATAATTTTCAATTATTCTAAATCTATTGTGTCTACGATACCCACGATGGAGGTGCTACACAAGCCTCCTTTTTAGGGTTCCGTAGTCAACAAGGAACCCTTATAGTTTCGGTCTGTCCGTCCATCTGTCCGTCTGTCTGTCTGTCTATCCGCAGTTTTACTCAGAGATTATACCTAGGACCTACAAAGATGAATACACATATTAATGATGCCGACAAAATGGTACATGAAATATTTAAAAAAATATTTTTTTTTATGTTACTTACCTCAAATTTCAAAACATGTATTCGGCGAAAAATTTTCAAAAACTAGCGGTACTACGGAACCCTATATTGCGCGTAGCCCGACACGCACTTGGCCGGTTTTTTATCCTTCTAAAAACTTAAAGAGCCTTCGACTGCAGAAATTTTTAAATTCTGCAAGTGCTGAACCGCAGCATCTCGCCATAGTCACCAAAACAATTTAAGGCGCTAAGTAATTTTACCGCAAGGGCAATTTTATACTTAATTTGTATGACTACAAAGTCGTGAATACGCTGCGGCCAGAAGCTATCGGCTCGCTCGGAAAACATGCGAAAAAACGTAATTATAATCATTTAAAAAATAACTAGGAGCATTTAAGCAAAATGCTTCTATACGATTTTGAGTTGCAAAGGTGTCTATCAATTAGACTAATTTCCTACAATACATCTATTTTCGTTTAAAAATAATCTTCAAATTTCGTATTTTCAAGAGGTCTATTTCGAAAATTAAATGTATCGAGGAAAAATACATTAATCGTGTTTCTAGTTCTTCTCAAACCCAGATAAGGCTATGAAGATATGTATATCTCATTATCAGATTTGTAACATTCCTGAGGGTCCTATAGTATAACGTCAAAAAGGACAGTTTTTTCAATATAGCGCCTTAATTGGATTTTACTTTAAGGCCGTCCCCCGAGCAAACGACCTTGACAGTTGACCATACCTACATTTGCCGCGTTGCCGAGATCGCACCAAAACCCTATTCTTTTACTTATCTTGGTTCAAAATTGACCTAAAAAAATTTAAACGTGGAATATGTAGTTTATGATATTGTGTATAAAAGTAATTTGTAAATACTAAGGAGATGCTGAATTTTAATAAATTGGTTTTACTTTGGAAGCTGATATCATGAGTATAATAAACAAAAATAGAAAATTTAAAACGGGGAAAGCAATGTTGAAATGTACTGAAGATTATTGCTGTATTTTTATTATAACTTTGTAGCTTTCAAATTATGAGTTTAAAAGGCTCTAAATTTCCAGCCATATTCCAATTTTTTTTTAACTCTTTCTCTCTCATAACCTAAAGTTGTGTTCGCTACAAGAACTTTGGCAGTACCTACCACTATAATATCATGGATAGACTAGAAGCTGATAATTATACAAACAAACAAACAAATATACTTTATTGTGCACAAAAGTTACAAAAATACTTAACAACAATCATTAATAAATCAGACATGTACACAAAGGCGGCCTTATTACTTTGAAGCAATTTCTTCCAGGCAACCTTTTAACATTATTAACAGTGATATATCCAGGAAAACGGTGATGTGCAAAAGTATAGTTATTTAAATAAAAAATCTAACAAAAGCACTAACTTAAACAAAATACATAAATAATACATTTGATTTAAATACAGTGATAATACTATATAATAAAATAAATAATATAATATAATATATACTACTAAATACAATACAATACATACTATAAATACAATACATATTCTATAAAATATACGTTACAAGGGATAATTAATTATCAGTGAAAGATAAGTTAAAATAGTGATTAAACAGCAATGACTTAAAATTATTTAAAGTTTTCGCCTGCCTAATAATATGAGCGGGTAAAAAATTCCAAAGTGAAATGGACGTAACAGTAAAGGAGGAATTAAAATATTTTGTATGATGGATAGGGATGTTAAGGACAAGGTTTGAACAGGAGCGGAGCTCTTTTCTATCATAATTGTGAAATACAAAACAGCTTTTTAAGTAACTAGGATAATGGGAATCAAATAGAATATTATAGAGCAGAGAGAGAATGCGAACATCGCGACGATGACGGATTGGGAGCCACTTAAGCTTGAGACGGTATTCGGTAATATGGTCATATTTACGTAAACCAAAGATGAACCTCAAAGATAGATTTTGTAGGCGTTCAAGTTTACTTAGTTGTTCTTCAGTAAGATTAGTGAAGCATGCGTCAGCGTAATCTAGTAAAGAAAGGAAAAGAGATTGTGCTAATACTACTTTTGTTTGAGTGGGAAGAACATACCGGAGACGATTTAAAGAATGCCAAGTTGCGAATACCTTCCTACTAATTTCTTGAAGTTGAGGCTTCCAAGTTAAATTTTCGTCGAAGCACACCCCTAGATTTTTAACGACCTTGCTGAAAGGGATTGTAACACCACTGATAAGGACGGGGGGTAGGGAATTCAAGTCAATCCTGGAGACCAGTACCGGGCTGCCAATTAAAATTAATTGAGTTTTGACGGGATTAATAGAAAGTCCGTGATTTTTACTCCATTCGCAGATCGTCAGCAAATCATTATTTAACATTCCGATGGCAGAGTGAAGACCACTTACTTTAACACCGCGTTAAAGTAAAAAACCGTCTTCGATACGTTTGAGATTGCTTGTTTTGTATTGCGGCCGGGCCGGTCTCTTATAGTAAACAAGCAATGGAATAGCAAAAAATAGAAAGTGCGTAAGGGACAAAATGGTTTTTGTCACGTAATTTAAAACTATAAATATATTTCATATAAGCTATGGGCAAATTAAAGTGTATGCTTGAACCAATATATTATGTAAAAATTTTGGAAGCTTAAATCACTCTCGTCTGTTCACAAAATAGGAATCCTTTTTTTTACAGAGGTCTTTTTGATTGATTATTCTGTATTATAAAAGTTGACCAACCGTGTTATGCTATGGGCAATTCAAAGACAAAAACATGATGAATACTGACAATGAACTTTAATTTCTTAGCTTTAGTCATTGCTGAGAAAATCGATATCGCTACAGCCTACAGCCAAATTATCAAGGCGTCGCCTTAAGCTAAAAGTTATAAGTATATTTTAACCCCAGGGCTCAAAGTATATCTGTACCAAATTTCAGCAAAATCGGTTAAGCGGTTTGGGCGTGAAGAGGTTACAGACAGACATTTTTACACATTATGAGTGAGTGAGTGAGAGTGAGTATAGCTCCATGTAGAGCTTCACAAATTCGAAGGTATTCTAAGTACATAAGGAACTACTAAGAACCTAAGGTTTCATCCATATTGTGATACGTCATAATATGTGTTATCGCTCTGGGATCTGGGTCTAACAGGTAGGCACTTGACTAGGTATATGACCAAAAAATACTCAATTGTATCCATACTTTAATAATATTCAAAGGGGAGGTACAGTCTGGATATGGACAGACAGACAGACGGACAGACTGAAATGTCTTTGATATCGGGTCCCGTTTTTACCCTTTGGGTAAGGAAAGTGGGGAAAATTATCCATCTTTGTTATTATACTATGCAGTATACTGACACGGACAAAGTCGCGGGCAACAGCTAGCAGAAAATAAATTCTTGCAATATCGTATTGTTTTCTAAGGTGTTATATTAATTTATAAAATAAAAATTAACACCTGTGAAAAAAAAAGCAACAAAGTTATTTTCAAAACGTCTGATAATAGTTTTGGTCATGTTAGTCTTAGCGTGATAAAATATAGCCTATAACCTTCCTCGATAAATGGGTTATCTAACACTGAAAGTATCATCAAAATCCGTTGCGTAGTTTTAAAGATTAAAGGGAACAAAGGGACATGAGGGAAAAAAGCGACTTTGTTTTATAATAAGTATAGATAGACTAAGCTTTATGATGGTCATGTACATAACATTCGGTCATGTACGTAACGTGTGTTACGATGTCATGAATGTTTAGTACAATTTTTCGCGTTTCGATCCAAGTAACTAATATTATTCAACGTTTTTTCACAATATTCCAAATGCTAATACGGAGTGTTCCAATGCCGAAATTGCTATATCGTGCGGAACTACATTTGCATGAAATATTGCTGTTTTGGATATTACTTCCTTTATCAAACAATTCGGAATTTAATACAAGAGGCAATTTGTTATGCTTTAACCCAAATAAGGAGTCTCGGGGTTGATATATAAAATGAACAGGCTTGTCAATAAAACTTTACTTTCAGGTTTTTAAGTAAGTAGTTACTTACCTTTCCATATCTTAGATCTAAAGAACTATATTTTATAATATTGGCTTCCGTTGTGGACGGTTTATTCAGCATTTTCAGAGCGAAGTAACCACTCTTCAAAGTCTGTCGCCTGTAGGGACTAGGGCCTGAGACAAGAGTTGCCCAAACACATATTTACATTCTCGCGAGTCGCGACTCGCGACTCGCGACTCGCGGCTCGCGACATAGTCGGCCTAGTTCAGACTTCGAATCATAAACAAGTCAATACGTCTGGGATTAACCAAGTGAAATTTTTTCTCACGATGTTTTCCTTCACCGTACGAGCGTCCGTATTATGTATCTAAGACCTGTGATATAAAAATGTCAGATCTAAAAATGTCTTGGTAGACGCCTCCATCTGGAGTCTAACTGGTACAGGTCTACCGTCTACCAAAGTATTGCGATTTGATTTAATGCTACCTTTAGTATTTTCGTTACAACTTCAATATTTATACAAACATATTAACGTTAAAAAGACTTGGCAAACTCCCAAATGTATTAGCGTCTTTATAAATCAAGTGACTTCGTTCTCGTTAAGTACTAAATATTTATGAAATGAACAGCGTTTTAACTTTGATCGCCCTTTTACACACTGGCGTGCATTTTCCAAGTCATCGTTCATATCCATACCTATTACCTACTAATATTATAAATGCCTGTCTGAGTGTCTAAACACTACTAGGCCGAAGTTAAGCGGCGTAAATTACGTCCGCAATGTCGTATACAAAAAATTAATTCAAAAAAATCGGCCAAGTGCATGTCGTTTTTTTGTCGTCGTCATTTGTTTGTTTGTTTTTTTGTTTGAACGCGCTAATCTCTGGAACTACTGGTCCGATTTGAAAAAAAAAAGGCAAAATAATTGAACGCGCTAATCTCAGGAACTACTGGTCCCATTTATTAAGGAAGGCTATAGGCTATATTTATCACGCTAAAACTAATAGGAGTGAAGAAATAGAGGAAAATGTGGAAAAAACGGGCAAAATATTTGAAAGGGCTTATTTGAACGCGCTAATGTCAGGAACTACTAACCAGTAGTTCCTGACATTAGCTGAAAGAATTTTTCAAATCCAACCGGATTTGAAAAATTCTTTCAGTGTTAGATAGCCCATTTATCGAGAAATGCTATAGGCTATATTTTATCACGCTAAGACTAATAGGAGCAAATAAATAGAGGAAAATGTGGAAAAAAAGGGCAAAATATTTGAAAGGGCTTATTTGAACGCGCTAATCTCAGGAACTACTGGTCTGATTTGAAAAATTATTTCAGTGTTAGGTTAGGTTAGGCTACATGGAAAAATGTAGAAGAAGAAAATGGACTACAAAATGCAGTTGGAGGCATGTCGCATCAAGATCAACATTTCTTAAATCATAAAATATGTATACGTCTGCCTATACGAAGTAAATTATAAACAAACGATTTTTCCTCTGGAGTGGCACTAGCTACAATAGCAATTATTCAAAGGCCTGTAAATTGCCCCTAAATAATGACGCCAACTAAGCTAATAACGGCTACTATTGTACTAAATTACTGCGGTAGGTAACATAAATAAGCAGCCCTAAACTATCAATCTCCTTATGGGGGAGGAAAAGCGCACTCAAAGGGCTTCGGCCCTCTCGAAGTCGCCATGGCAACGAGCCGCAATTTCATTTCATTCACCCCTAGCACGTGCTCATTAGAAAAAAAAAACTAGAATTTAAAAATAGAACTACGCGGGTAAAAAAATAATTTCGTAGGTACTAGGTACCTGCTAGAAATTGTGTTAAGCAACCTCCTTTGTTATTCTAATTGCATACTTAACCTATTTTTGCAACTGTTTGTATAATAATTAAGTGTTAAAATTGATGCTGTTTTAATAAAGGTGTAGCCAATAGCCATATCTAATAGTGAGTACCTAAATTTGTATCACTTTTCGAGTCAATAGTATTCACAAGGTATGAAAATTAAGTCCACTCATCTAATGTTTACATTTTGCAACAACAAACCCTAAAAATATAATGAATAGGTTATAGACTCACCTTATTCCTGACGATTTCACTATCATAAGGGTAGGGCCACACATAGCTTTTGTTGATAACACTTGGAATTCGTCATTTCGTGTCAAAGGCTCATTAACGTGATATTGCAAACATTTGGCCTGTGTCAAAACATGCTGTGAGACATCGTAGGAATGGCGTCCGCATCTCAACGCATGCGCTTTTGCGAAAATGTACCCAAGGGTGCAAATATAAATGAATATTGTATTGTCACGAACACTGTACAAGAGGCCGTATTCTGTGTGTTTAAAAAAGATAATTATAGTCACTGGTTACACGGTCAAATCTTCATCAATCTGATCCATCAATCCGGTACGGATTGACGAAAATTTGATCGTGTACGCCACGGATTGATGGATTGATCATATTTTTATTATGAAAAGATGATGGGCAAAAATGTATGGAGCCTGGGACCATCCACCAATGGCATTAAAATATGTGTCATCGGATAGGTCTCTTGATTTGGAACAACAATTGCTAAGACACATTTGTAATTACAGCTGTCCGTTCCGAGTTATGAGACTTGTAAGTTCAGATATAAAGGTTACGTTTACCCACGGCTAGCTAAGCTACTTGATTACCCAAGCTATTTTATTAGCTTCTATTCTTTGAAAGTCTGCCCTCCTGTTATTTAAGCACTTGCTTTTTACATAATAATAGTAGAGGATGTTTGTTGCATCCATTTTGTGGCGTATATGAAACAGACCTTGAGCGTCTGTGAAAGTGATTTATAATAGCAGCAGCTATTTAAAAATTTACGAACACATAAGACAGCGCTCTATTAAAATATTTTTGCCGTAGCAACTTTAAATCTCTTTAAGGCGGCCGTTCACCACTTCCACTACCCAGCGGCATACCGTCACTACATATTATAAAACAAAGTCGCTTTTTTTGATGCGGTTTTCTTTAATCCTTCGATCGCGGATCCTTGGAAATGCTATTGTATTCTATTACTGTTGCGATCACCGGTGCTCTTATGGGGCTTGAAGGATTAATAGATAGTGATTGAAGAGGAAGGTTTATAAGTATAGAAACATTCATTAAATAGTGGAGAAATACTGTTATTTTTGGGGTATCTAATGTGATGTCGTAAATTATTACATTTTTTCCGCTTACGTTGCAAACGCAGGCTGAACCCTACGAGATTTATTAAAATAATGTACATTGTACACAATGAAAAGATCTACAGAAAACTTCGCGATGGTATAATATGTCTATTTCTTATGGATATCCCACAATAACATTTTTTTGTCATTTACTACAAGTAATGGCTAATTTTCGAAGCGACTTTAACCAATACGGCATTAATCCTTATCCAATTAAATACTTTAATACATTATTGATTCAATATATATCTGGCCCTTTACAGCATATGATTTAAATGAATATTTTCGAAGATATTACAGATTTAAAAATTGCGGGACGTAGCTTTTGCAGCGGTACCGACCAATGCGGGCCACGGATGGTAATGACTAATGAATATAATATATAAATCAAAATTACCTACTGAATCAATTTTAATAATTTTTTCAGTGAGTGACATCTATATATATATAAATGGATTTTCAAATGTGTTAGTCGCGCTTAAACTTGAAAATGGCTGAACGGATTGGGCTTATTTTAGTCTTAAAATATTCGTAGAAGTCCAGGGAAGGTTTTAAAGTGACACGAAGTTCACCGGGACAGCTAGTAGGTTATACATTTTACATATTATTTATATAATATTTTATACCCGTGCGAAGCCGGGGTGGGTCAGAACTATACTTCACTTGCCTGTTCTGTAGCAAGCTGTTTCTCTCCACGGTCTTTAGATGGTGGTACGAACCACTCATAACTGCAAGCTTCGATAGACTCCAAGTTCCAACCCATTCCCAAGCCCACGGTTCAAGAAAAACACGTCATATTCTTGAAGTCAATGTGTTTTCATCGTCATTCATGATGTCTTGAATTATTTGCGTGTCAGTTTTCGTCTCAGCAAGTGCATTTCTTAAGTTTAGAATATATTTTTCTTACGCGATAAAAAGTCTCATTACTCGAAATGGACAGTTGTTACAGCAAGGTGGTCATAGTGATTGTTGTTCCTATTGAGGAGACCTGTCCAGTGATATGTACCTTTTTGATATTGGAGGGTGGTCCCAATCTGCCCAATGCCTATTATAACCGTCAGTATTCCGTCAATCAGATTGATGGATAAGATTGATGAAAAGACCGTGTAACCTGTGACATATACCCACAATTTTTTTGTTATCGGCTGTCTTGATGACAATATTAGTGTGGGTTACACACTAATATTGTCATCAACTTACTTTAACTCACAGACTAAGAAGAGATACTAACGTATATACCTATGCTATAACTGTAACTTTAACTATAGCTTTAACTATAGTGCGAAATGTCAAATCTCTGGTTAAGGACGCGATATTTAAGTATAACCGCTCCTACCTGCTTAATACGAAATTTTTTCGTGAAAATTTACTGTGTTGTTTTAAGAAACGTTTTTCCTGATGATTTTTACGGATAATATATTTTTTTATACTCTCAATCCCGTTACCTGTAGCTTGAATAAAAAAATAAACGCAACAGACATCTGTCAATTTCTCCGGTCAAAGTTAAGGTTAAAGTTAAAGCTAAATTTAGCCTTAACTATAACCATAACTTTAACTTTAACCACGCCTCTTTTGCACCGTGCAACCCACCCTTAGTGTTTGCTTTATTTTGTTGTCAGTTGTAGGTAGGTACTACTTAATTGAGTTATTACTTATATGTAATATTGAATTCAGAAACCGCTTAGAATAGAAGTAACTATTTATGAACTAAGTTGATATTGTATTTATAAATAATGTCGTTTTTATCAACAACAGAAACATTACTAAACCGATAACGAAAAAATCGGAGTGCCTGTTGGAACAAAATAGCAAGTTTGATTTTATTGTGTCTAATAATTAGTTTAATTTGTAGTAGGTAGATATTCACTGGTCCATAAATGTGCGTGAGTCGTAATTTTATTAATCGGTGCATATATGTTAATTGTCTAACTCTGCCTTATCCTCGTCCGTAGGAACCACTTGAGACCAGGGCTTCATAACGTTATCGAATAACAGAAAAAATATGGTTACGTACCGTTATTTTCATAATGGTAGCCAGATAACGTTATTTTTATAACGATATCTAGTAAAATAACGTTATATTTACCGTTATTATTATAACGTTATTTTTTCGTTATGGCATAACAAAAAAATAACGTTATAATAATAACGGTAAATATAACGTTATTTTCTGGTATCAGGTATGTGATCGTGCACGGTGCACCAAATCTCACTCATATTTAAAATGTAATAAGCGTTCTCTGTGAAAATACAAAGAAAAAATACACCTTAAAAGCGTGATTACGTTTAAAAAATTTTCCCGCCTGTCATGACTTTCTTGACGGACTATAACGTTATCAAAGAACATATATTTACCGTTATAAATCCTATATAACGTTATCACATTTACCGTTATTAAATACATTTATAACGTTATTTCTAGTATCGGTTTAATTTTCATAACGTTATCTATGCCCTTGAAGCAATAACGTTATGAAAAAATAACGTTATTTGAAGCCCTGCTTGAGACTAGACTTAAAAGTTAAAATCTACAAACACACAACAAACTATAGAACTTAAAATATCAATCTTTTGTTTGCATATTTTTACATTTTTAAAAAAGGTGTCCTTTGTCATATTGGCATTGACTTATTATGTCATTTGTCAAATGTCAACGTCAAACCATAATTTCATGTTGTTGTTTTGGTGGTCACTGTTTATTTTCGCGTTTATTAAATTATTAATGAAGTAAAAGATAATCCTTTTAGGCTCTCATTTATTATGCCTGCAGGCAGAGCTGTTGTATTGCTGCGTCGGTTTTCTACAGGTGACAATAGGTTTAAAAGTTTGAACCTAAACCAAAATACGTCGAAAGAAAATATTTTGTCACATCCCTTGTGTAATCATCGGGATATCGAAATAAGTAAAAGGTAATTGAATAATTATCTATTAAGTTGAATACCCTGTCTTTTATATGTCCGTTGTCAAGTTTATTGTTAGCCAAATCGAATTTTATAGAAGTTATGTAAACTGTTTTGACGACATAAGTGTAACCTCAATATTTCAATTAATAATTATTGCGCTTTCAGTATAACCCTGAGTCTTATTATAAGTACTTGTATTGCTTCCGGATTACCTTACTAACATCTAAGGTTGATGGTATCGATAATGAGTAAAAGGTCTAAACTGATTATGTTATTTTTCTCTTCCTTATTCTTTAATAGAGTTCCTTGGACCATAACAAAAGTGTACATTTTGCGTAAAACTGTTTTCTAAGGTTGAAATTTATAATTTGTCATTAGTATTAATGCTTCAACTCCCAAGCGGCCACGATAACAAAAGATAAGCTATTGTGTCCGGTTTCTCCATGATCGAGGTATTAATTTATTGAAGGCCTTTTAGCCTTTTAAAACAAAGTCCTTATTATTAGAAAATAAATAAGATTACTGCTTGTTTATATTGTCTAGTCTTATTAAGTAAATAGTTTACTAAAATAAATTTACTTAACCTGCATTGTATGTGTTGAACCATATTTGATCATTTAATAAACAAGAAAGACCTACTTATTTAAGGATAAATGATTTAAAATTAAAATATAAATCATATTAGCCACAACTCACATGAAATCTAGGTAGCTTGTGCAATCATGCTCCTGTGTTTAATTCAGTGTTTTAAATTTTCAGGATATCTCTTATTAACCATAACACCTTCCCATCATTACAAGTAAAAAGGAGTTACAACAGTGACAACATAATAAAAATGACTTCACCCACACCAGAAACAAGCTCTGCTTCCCAACACAAACACACAAACAGACTTGTGTCAGAAAAGTCTCCATATTTACTCCAACACGCTCACAACCCTGTAGACTGGTATCCATGGGGCCAAGAAGCGATAGACAGGGCAAGAAAAGAAAACAAACTCATATTTCTATCAGTTGGTTACTCTACCTGTCACTGGTGTCATGTCATGGAGAAGGAGTCCTTTGAGAGTGAGAGTGTAGCGCAAGTGATGAACGAACATTACATCAATATAAAAGTAGATCGGGAGGAACGCCCCGACATCGATAGAGTCTACATGCTCTTCATCATGGCATCAACTGGCAGTGGAGGCTGGCCAATGTCTGTATTTCTGACTCCAGATTTAAGACCAGTAACTGGTGGCACATATTTCCCTCCTGAAGATCGTTATGGACGGCCAGGATTCAAAAGCATACTATTATCGTTAGCTGCAAAATGGAAAGAAAATCAGTCGCAGTTCTTAGAAGCAAGTAACAATATTATGGTAGCCCTAAAAGATATGTCAAAAGTCGACCAAGAGAGCTCCTTTGAAATACCAGGGGAAGCCACTTGGAATAAATGCGTCAGAAGACTCATGAATCAATATGAACCAGAGTTTGGAGGGTTTGGTACTGCACCAAAATTTCCGCAGGCTTCCATTTTCAATTTCCTCTTCCATTATTATGCTCGAGACAAGAATAATGCTGATGGCAAAAAATGCTTAGAAATGTGTTTACACACCTTGACAAAAATAGCAAAAGGTGGCATTCACGATCATGTGTCTAGCGGATTCGCTCGTTATTCGGTTGATGGGAAGTGGCATGTCCCACATTTTGAGAAAATGTTGTACGACCAGGCCCAATTGACCGTTGCTTATACAGACGCATATCTCGCAACAAAGGACGATTTTTATGCAGATGTAGTTCGGGATATAATAAAGTATGTGAATAGAGATCTTAGGCATCCAACTGGGGGCTACTACAGCGCTGAAGATGCCGACTCCTATCCATTTTACGGAGCTCCGGCCAAACAGGAGGGAGCATTTTGCGTGTGGGAGTATCACGAAATTGAATCTCTCTTAGGTGATAAACTAATTGGCTCAACACCATACATAGACATATTTTGTGATTACTTCAATGTTGAGCAATGCGGAAATATTTCCCGTGGAAGCGATCCACATGGTGAACTCAAGAATAAGAATGTTCTTATAATATATGGCAGCAAGGAAGAAACAGCAGATAAATTTGCAATTACTGTGGAAGAGCTTGATAATGTATTGTCAAAATGTATTGACATTTTGTTCGAGGAGCGACTTAAAAGGCCTCGCCCTCATTTAGATGACAAAATGCTATGTTCATGGAATGGTCTGATGCTAGCTGGCCTAGCTCAAGCGGGCCAAGGATTGGGCGAAAAGGAATTTATTGAAGATGCCGTAAAAACTGTGAAGTTCATAAGAGAACATATGTATGACTCTAATACAAAGACACTTATTCATTCTTGCTATAGAGGTGAAGATGGGTCAGTTACTCAAAGGTAAAGATTTATTAATTACTTTTTCAATAAAATGTTTGAAGTTGTAAACGCGCATCATCAAAACGTGCGTTGAGCGAGTCTACTGAACATACCCTGTGATGTGTAAACAATGAGCATAATATTATGTTAATAATTTAAACTTTACTTTTCAGTGCTGAACCGATTCCCGGATTTCTGGACGACTACGCATTCTTAATCAAGGGTTTATTGGACTTATACGAGGCAACATTTGATCCATTCTGGTTAAACTGGGCTCAGGAGCTGCAGGAGAAACAAAATGAACTGTTTTGGGATGCCGAGACTGGTGGATACTTTACTTGTTCTAATGAAGACAGCTCTGTTGTTCTGAGATTGAAAGAAGGTATAACATTATTGTTTTTAAAGTTGGTCATAATATCTGCTATAAAGTCTGGTTGTGGAGCGCTTAAATATATCTATGGCTTGTATAGGTGTTATGACAACTTATTTTAACATTATATTTATGTTAAAATAAACATGTCAGCACGCTGAACATGGTCTCAATAGGAAGGATGAATAGACAAAGCTGTGACCATGTGATTATTTTTCGAACTTTGCTGTGATCATCCTTAGCTAATAGCTAAATAGCAATAACTGAAATTCAGATGAGTTGTTTTTATCTATACTAATAAAAGCTAAGTATACCTATATACTAATAAAAAATATAATTTATTGTTTTGATTGTATTTTTCCAGACCAAGATGGCGCCGAGCCGTCGGGCAACAGCGTAGCGTGTCACAACCTGCAACGCCTTGCGGTGCACGGCGCGAACACGCGCGACGCGGCGCAACGCATACTGCGAGCGTTCGCGACGAGACTAGAACAGGCGCCGACCGCGCTACCCGAGATGATGTCCGCGCTCATGTTCTATAACGACTCGCCTACACAGGTATTATAGGAAAATGATAAGCATTCCATCGCGGCGGCGGCGGCGGATAACGCACACGTCGGGGTTGGTCGAGTTTTTGTATTTAAGCTATTCATGACCCCCCCTTAACACAGGTGTAAAAAAAATTCTGACTACACCCTACTGGGCTAAGTATGGTACAAATTTACTGAATCATAAGTGTACTGTGTATAACCTAACAACTGTCAATTTTGTTTGACACTGAACGATGACGTCACTGCTTCAGATTGGCGCTTCCAATCACGTGACTTACAGTTGATCTAAATAAAATAATCCATTTTTTTTCAATCTATGTATATATATAAATGGATTCTCAAATGTGTTAGTCGCGCTAAAACTCGCAAACGGCTGAACGGATTGGGCTGATTTTAGTCTTAAAATATTTGTAGAAGACCTGGGAAGGCTTTAAAGTGACACGAAGTTCACCGGGACAGCTAGTGTAAAATAAAATTAATCAATAATTATTTTTTCGTTATTTGTATTGTTTTAGAGTTTTTATCAATAAATCTATAAAATTTAATAATTCTTTTAAAATTTTAAACATACTGTCAACTCCCGGATTGATATTATTTTTTTCATCTAATATAATAGCCAAATATCACGTCCTCGAGTATTGAACATGTCTCACCAGTCACTCATAAATAACTAGCTGTCATCTTTTTTCAGGTGGTGATATCGGGTCCGCGTGAGGACGAACGTACGCTAGAGCTAGCACGCGCGGTGCGCTCGCGGCTGCTGGCGGCGCGCGTGCTCAGCATGCACGATAACGACGCGCCCGCTGGTATGTAACTTTTTTTTAACTTTTATAACAGCGCCTCAAAGTTTTTGTTTATTGCATGTTGCGTGACGGTTGGCTGTGTAGTCACTAGTTGGGGTAAAGTTTA
This sequence comes from Lysandra bellargus, assembly GCA_905333045.1. Classification (NCBI taxonomy): domain Eukaryota; kingdom Metazoa; phylum Arthropoda; class Insecta; order Lepidoptera; family Lycaenidae; genus Lysandra; species Lysandra bellargus. The sequence goes on from HG995330.1 coordinate 7,243,910, forward strand.
ATTAAATATTCACGCCGCTTGGTCAGCTTAATTATTAAGGTGTGCATTGACGGTAAGTCCATTCAACCAAATGGCCGTCAATACTCGAAAAAACGTATGTAATTACTATCGAAGAATGTACGAAGATAGACAACATTTACCCCTTAATAATAAAAATATTTACACAACGAATAAACAAGTTATGCTTGTTTTTATCTGGAATAATATGGGTAATAAAATACACCCAAGACAATGGAGCCTAAATAATTTTAGCTTAATTACTAGCTACTATAATAATTTAGTTATATGAGTATTGGCATTCTTTGTATTTTTAAACGAAAATCTAAGGTGCCAGTTATAGAATGACTGCCAGCAACGGTAGTGTGTAATGCTCAAATATCGTATTTCAGTGGGCGGCAACACGAAACCACGCGGCGACGTGCCGACGGCATACGTGTGTCGGCGATTCGCGTGCTCACTGCCCGTCACCACGGTCACCCAGCTAGAGAAGTTACTGGATGAGCCCCTACCGCCACAGTAATGTATTTTACAGTCAAATATTATCGAGGTTCTACGATAGATGGCGCGTAGTTGTTGTTATGTATCATCGAAGAAATTGATTCTTAGGCAGTTGAAGGACCGTAATTGAAGACATGAGTGGAAGAATCGAACAAGTAACATTTCGTAACATACGGACGATAACTTATTTTTCCCGAATTATTTTAATAAAACTTGTAACTTATCTACTTCATAACTTAGCTAATATATCTGGCTACACATATAATCCATAGTTTTTCTATTTCAAATAATTTTTCCGGTCCTAAAGCCTCCATTTAAGCAAAAAATCAAAACCTGCAAACCTTCAAGAAAAGAGCGTATTCCCTCTTAAAAGGCCGGCAACGCACCTGCAGCTCTTCTGATGTTGCTAGTGTGCATGGGCGACGGTAGTTGCTTACCATCAGGTGACCCGTTTGCTCGTTTGCCCCCTTATTTAATAAAAAAAATGGGAAGTTTTTTCATGTTACTTACCTTATTCTTCCACTCACGTCTTGAATTACGGTCGAGTTATGTTAAAACTCAAACACAGCCGACAGATCACAATTAACATTGAATTGACATAATCCGACCAAACGACGTTGGTCTATCAATTGCCTAGGAGTCAATTTCTTCGATAGTACTAGCACAGAAACTGATTCATAGGATGGACTTACATTATTTGGTCAACGACATCAAAATTCTATGTATTTGGTAGGCTTCAGCAAAGTGGTTATGGTCCGTCGATACGCGGTCGAATAACGTAGGTCTGACTGTGAATCATCAATTTCTCTCTGATAGTATAATAATATGTTCGTGGTCTCTTCCGCAAGATGGCGCGTTGTGGTCGTTAAGAGAGCGTTCAAGTATTACGTTATCGGTTATACGTAACGCAATATCGGAGGCTTTCTTGAAGGAAAATTCTAATTTAGCGGGCACCTAGACGATCAATTTTATTGTTCAATATCACGTATTGTGCAACATTATTGACCGTCTAGGGTTAATATTGAACGCGCCCGCCTTTCAACCTTATTGTCAAATAAATTGTTCAATGATATTGCACAATAAAATTGATCGTCTAGGGCAGCTATCCCCAACCCGCGGCCCGCCGGGACTTTATCTGTGGCCCGCGAGATGTTAAACCATTTTGAAGTTACGCCCACCGGCAAAATAATGTAGTCGTCGCGTCGTGAAGGTCGTGAAAACTTTTCCACTTTTTAATCGTTAATTTTGAAGAACGTTATTTTTAACCCTAAAAATGTTTGATACGGCCCGCGACACTAAGACCAAAACATGTTTGAGGCCCCGTATGAAAAAAAAGGTTGGGGACCACTGGTCTAGGGGCCCACTTACGATGCGTTATAGCTTATAAAAAAGGAGGCCCGTGCTACATGATTTATAGCTTTTTCTATAAAAAAGATCACGTTTTGTAAAAGTCAAGTATTAGGTTACACAGGATCGTCCCGTGTTACAATCTAGGTGGGTCTAAATTCACCAAAATATGCGTTGTTATACTTGAATTGAAAATACCTTGTTATTTCCTCTTCATGAAAATCCATATTGAATAGTAGTAAATTATTCCTTCGATCGCCAATTCCTGGAAATCTTTTGTTATCGCGGCCCACTTGGGCCTTACGGGGCTTGATGGGTTGTATTAATATACACTATTATGACCTTCGCATACTCCGGAACTTGCGGAGTTTTTTTTCTTCAAAATATACAATTATTAAATTTTGCTATCAGTCGCATTAAAAATCGTATCAACTGCGCTAGATAACCTAGGCCTAGATTACACGGTCAATATTATCACGATTCTAGTATCACGGGATTCACAAATAGTACTGCGATACTGCGATTCGGCCTATTACACCATCAATATTATCACGGAATCGTGATAATATTGATGCGTGTAATCTGCGCCATTGTTATGCAACTGAAATTGTTGAATGTTTGTAAAGAAATCGAATATAACATAGTCTTGTTTATCTCTAGAACTATAACCTAGTCTTGTTTATTTCTAGTAGTATATAGATTCTCGTGTTTTGTTGTAGTCTGAAAAACAAATTTAATTTGTATATCTCAGATATGATAATATATTTTATAAAGTTTAACGAAACTATTAAAGGCAGAAAAATTGTTTAAGTATTACATTGTACTTATTAAACAAGTTTATGAATTTTGTTATATTTTATCATGATTTTATTGTTTATTATAAATATCTAGTACGTATTTTATTTTGAATATGATACTAACAAAACGTTATTTTTTCACTTTAGTTACTTTGGTGGATGCGTTGACTTTTCTTTTTGTATCTTCCTTATTATCCTTATTTAATATTTAAGTTTACATAAATGATCCTTGATCTACATAATAATTAATTAACTATTGTAGTATATAATAATTAATAAGTTATGAAGTCAATAAGTGTTTGTCACTGAAAGTGGAAAATATAGTCTGATTGGATTGTGATAGGTTTTCGAAATGTTATAATAAGCATGTTGAAGATAGTTCTTATTAGTTATAGTAATGTTCCAGTTGTTAATTGTCCAAGAAATTGATTTAACGGCAGATGGTAGACCTGCTTTATTTGGCTGGGTTATGAGTTATGACATGTCAACGTTAGTCGTGATCTGACGAGTGACGACTATTTTTTAAATAACCCGACTGGCCCGTATAAATAGGCAGTACTTAAGAGTTAAGATGCGACCCGGTCTCAAGATGCGGTTCGGCTCTGTGATTTGTCCAAATTTTGACAGCCAAGCAATCACAGAGCCTGAACCGTGTTTGAGACCACCTTGAGACCGAGATGCATCTTGAGTACTGACCATTTATACCGGTATTGCGCAGGACCGTCATTTTCCTTAAAAACAATTTCTAAACAGATGCTTAGTTATTCTTGCAAGCCACGTATCGCTTCATGAATGAAAGCGCCAAGTGCTGCGGAAGTTTTTTTTTTTTTTGTTTTGTCTTTTAAGAGCGCAAAGTGGCTTTCTTATATACTTACTCATGTTATTTAATATATCACAAATATGAACAAGATTAGCTATGTCCACCTAGTTATTAGTAGCACCTAATTCAATACATAATTCAATAATTGAATGCGTCAAAGAACGCAACGCCAACTGTTATTTTTAATAACAAAGCGAAAGTTTTGGACGGTCAAAGGGCATGCCTCACGTTCGCTATTGACTGCGCTATAACGCATGCCTTTGACTAACAGAAAAAGGCACAGTGTGGACATAGCTATGGGTTCAGTTTAATTAGTAATTATACGAAAAAAGTTTATCTATGTATTGTTTAGTAGTAGTAGTAGTACGTAATTTACATTACATAAAATACAGCTGTAAGCAATTTTTTTGTTTGTGATAATAAACATTTAATCCCCAAAATGTTGTTTTTATTTATTTATTTCAAGACAAGTTTCTGGGAACTTCGGAACGAGATACTATCTCGTCCCCATTTCTGATAAAGGATAAGTAAATGGCCGAATTAGAGATAAACTACGATAACATGGCGCGCCCCTCCAAATTACTGTTTCAATGTGTAGAGTCACATCCTTATGAAAGAGTTTGTATGTAGTAAGTATTCAACCAATCAACCAGTACTCTTAATGTTTCACTTAATGTCACTTAATACCAAGTTTGTTGGTTAACTAATCTTAACTAGCCGACCGCGCAAGACAACGCACTTCAAACGTTTTGACAACGCACTTCTAACGTTTTGAATTTTGGAGGGGCGCGCCATGTTATCGTAGTTTATCTCTACTTCGTTATCGGTATCAGGGCGATAGTCTCCTGCGACAGTAAAGGCTTCTAACGGCAGATACAACTGCAGCCGTCGACAGTTAAAACTTTGTAGCCTATTTCAATTTCCAACAGGCGATTGACATCATTTATAACGTTTTCGCCCGTTGTATTGTTGTAACTTGTAGCAAGATAAATAATCACCCTAGCGACTTTAGAATCTATGTTGTTCATAATATAGCTTTGTAGATTAAATAGAAGAGTAGAATAAAGTCAAGGCAACAATGATTTGCTGAGGTGGCAGTATCCACGTTACGAAGTGCTATGGAACGTAATACACAGCGAGCATTAGTAGTAGGTTAGTAGGTACCACGTAGGTACGTTGTGTTACGGCGTGTTTCGGGTCCTGACTGCACGAATGCTCGCTGTATAATAAATTACATTACACCTCGTAACGTTGCGCATTGGTCAGTACATATATTTCTCTATGGGTCAGTCTCCAGCGGCCGTGGTCGCGGGTGGACTGAGGTGACAGACGTCAAACTCGCTAAAGTTGTACAACTACCCGCAGATTCATCAATTATTATTGTGTTTCGATGCAAATATTGAATAAGAAAAGTGCTCGGGGACAAAATCCGTAAACAACTGAAGTAGACGATGCCCGCAACTTCGTTTATTGCGCGGTAGCCGTACATTTTTCCGGGATAAGTATCCTATGCCCTTTCCCAAGACTCAAACTATCTCTATACCAAATTTCTTTAAAAGGAAACAGACGGGGAGACAGACATTTACTTTCGCATATTTAATATTATAATGGATTTCAATTTTCAAAACAACAGTAAATACCACTGAATATAATATATCTTTATTACACGTATGATAGAGGGAACATCATTATGGAAATTTTAAGCCAAATTATTTGATTCTTATTCGATTACATTTACACCAAAACGTTAAGTATTACACCTGTATGTTTAATATACATTCACTATGCCTAGAATTTATATAATACCTAGGTACTTATAATAATGCTCATACAGTATTTGAAATAAACCATTTAAATATAAAAATTATCATTTCTGTTTACACAGTAAGTATACTGTTTTATTAATGGTAATAATTATAAAGATTTAAACTGTATCCAACAATAGTTTCATCACTTATTAAAGAAAATAAAAAGTTCTATAATCCAATTAATTTAACATTATAGATATTTATATTTTTTTTATTTTTACAGTTTTTCTTTTCTTTTATCACAAATTATATTTTAGAATTAAAAAATATATTGAGCCTTACAAAAACGGAACGAACACATTGCAAAATGTTTTGCAGTAAAATAAATTATGAATCAATAATAAATCTATACAATCAGCCTTACTGAAAACACGTTCAATACTAAAATAATATTTTTGTACAAAATCATTTTACTAGCTAACGATTCAGTCGAGAAAACTAGGATTTTGTAAATAAAGTCATAATATATTGTTACTATGGATAGCGACTATTATCGATGGTAATCAATAGAAGCATATTCATATTTTTCTGCGCTTAAAATAATAACTCCCACACCGGTTTCGGTGTCGGTGGCCAGTTTCATTGAAACCAGGCCATTTAGCCGAAACTTTTTCCTCTTCGCTTCGGTATAGAATCGCCGATGAAAATGTATGGAATTGACATAAGACGAGTCGAACGTCGACGTCCAATTCCATACATTTTCATCGGCGATTCTATAACGAAGCGAAAACGATTAGATTTTGGCACACCCCCCTGGCCAGTTACGCAGGAGTGATTTTATTGTGCCCACGTATGTGCGCAGTACACAAGAGCACTCTCTCTCTCTATTCCTTTTACTCTTATAACCCAGTGGGACGGACGACCGACACGACTGGCGAGAGATCAGGCGCAGGATCGACTTTTTACATGCCCATCCGACGCATGGATCATTTTACTAGTTAGACAGCAATCAGGTGATCAGCCTGCATTGTCTTAACCGAAATTGGAAATAACATGTTTCCAACGCAGGAAATGAACCCACGACCTCCGTGTCAAGAGCCACGCTCGTAACCACTGGACCACGGAGGCGTTCTGTGTGAAAGAGAAAACTTGCAATAGATGAACGGACAAATTTTTGCCTGTTCGGTAGCCGGGCTATACAAGTTGAGATTGACCGAAGCGGATTTATTAAACGTTTTAAAATGTTTAAACGTATTCTTTTTTTGTTTGGTGCTATCCATTGTAACAGCATATATTCATTTATTTATTTACAACAAACCCTTGAGGTAAGAAACTACGTAACTAAAAAGCAAAATCTTACTTTGAAATTAATCTCAATCATAAAATTAGCTTTATAAATGCAGATATCGGTTACTGAACGTTTAACTATATTTTATTCGCGTTAAGCTTGCGGTTAGTCATTAGAGCAAAAGTCAAAACAGTTTACATCAATTATTGGTAAATGTGAATAACAGTGAACTTTAAACTACTTGTTATTCGTAGGTGAATCATAAAGTTAATATACCTAGAACAACACATTAATATACCACAATAGAGCAACAATCTCGAGCTGTCAAACGAAACCGAAATTGATTTACATCTGTGTGTAAAAATATGTATACGTATACACTCACACAAGCACTATGAGGTTAAATTGTCAACGTGCCGATAAGTGCCGACTGGACGTCAAAAAAAGAGTTCTGCTGTCATGTATCACACGTCTCTTTTTACAACGCAGTGTCACTGATAGTGACATCTCGCTTGCTCAGCCCTTTGTTTCTCTATTCCGGTAGGTATAATATTAACTTTATGATTTATTATTTCGCACGCGCCGAACGCGCCGCATTTTAGAATTCGTTATAATATTATGAAATAATGACGTGAAGCTCGCACATTCGCTCGCACCGTACGCGCCGTACTTTTTATTATTTCGTGTACCATGCGGTGCGTTCGACGCGTACGGTGCTGACGAATTTGCGATCAGTTTGAAGAGTGGCCAATTCTGATATTATCGCCAACGACGCACTACAAAGTTAACGCGATCGAAATAATTATAAAGAAAATTACTATTTAACTCTTACGCACTACACTTACACTTACACACAATAAATATCACATTAACCTAATGTCATTTCAGTCAATATTACTGTCTACGAAACGAAATCTGAGGAACATAATACACACAACATACTCACAAACATCTATACATACAAACATAATATTTGTACAGTGACAAGAACTAACACTTCAAGCAATTAGAAACTCCTTTTTCAAATAAATTTAAGTTCGATCTATTTTACCGCATAAGGATCAATAAGCAACGTTTTATAGTTGAACACAGAAAGAACTTATATTTTGTAATCTTAAGGACGATTTACACGGGTGACTAAAGCCGCACGATTTACGCCGCACGGCGAAAATCGACCGTGTAAATGGCAGTTCGACTACGCCGCATGCGGCTAAAGCCGCAAGCCCCAAAGTCGTGCGGCAAATGGCCGCATGCGGCTGATGACAAAAATCGACCGTGCAAACGCTCAGTCGCAAGCGGTGGCTTGCTGCAAATATATGTATAGTTTATCGGCATTAGTCACAGACGATTTTTGTAGAATGTGTAAATGGGGTGGCGATTCGACTTGGACAGGCGATTCGACTGGTGACTTGCCGGGCGACTAAAATCGACCCGTTAGTCACCCGTGTAAATCGACCATTAAGAAGTAATTGAAAACCCTTATGTTAGTACTTGTAACTGTAACTATATAAATATACATTTTCATTTAAATAATTCATTACATTAGTTTTTCATTGAAAATTGTTCTTTGATGACTAAAATATTAAAATTTGCTAAGTTTATAAACAATTCGCGTAAAAAGGCAAAACATGCACACATGACAAATTTGAGGAAACACAATTTTATTCTGCCTTCTTTTAAGCTATAGTCGTCTGTATAAAATGTCATCATTTACATTCTCACTTATATACAAACTAACCACATAAAAATGGATTTAAAATTAATATTATTTGATTAAGTTAAAACTAATACTTTGTTTCCATTTATAGGTACCAGGCAACCGTAAAACAAGCCCCCTAAATTAATGAGTTTTATTCGCAATGTCAAGCGACTTTTCTAACATATCGGACAAGGACTTTTTATAATGAGCGTGTTATATATCAGCAGGATTTATTAAATAGTTTACCTGTAGACTTTTAATATAATTAAAATATAATGCTACGGTCCAAACTATTAGTTAAGTCACAAAATTTCATACAATTTTTGATATTCTTATATATAAAATTCTCGTGTCACAATGTTAGTCAGCGAACTCCTCCGAAACGGCTTTACTGATTTTTACCAAATTTTATATGCATATTCAGTAGGTCTGAGAATCGGCTACTGGGTACTTTATATATTGATAAGTGCATTTGTTGAAGAAATAATAGTAAATTATTACAACCTGAGACTGACCGCGACCATTGTTTGTGCGACGGGATAGCGATCGACGTTGCCATGGCAACATACTTATTTAGTCACTTCAATAAAATAATATGGGTGAAATACTTTATATTATGGCAAAGCAACGTTTGCCGGGACAGCTAGTTTAATATAAAGATTTGTAACTTATCTCGTGGTTTAGACTTTTTTGCGTAGCAGGTACATACATTGTCTTATCTATGCATTTAGAAAATTCTATTTTATCAGTATGTTAACAGACTTCTTATGCCTGATTTATTACACTAATATAAGCTAAAAATACCTATATTTTTATCATAGGCCCTGACGTTGTTCTAACATAATATTTTCATACTTTTGGTATCAATGTGATGTTTAAAAATGATATTTGTTACTAAAATTATTTGAAATGAAATAAATTGCTAATATTTATGCTACACTCACGAATAATTTTTGCTCAATAAAGCTGTTTTGTTAAAAAACTAGATCAGATTTTCATACAACCAATGTGTCCTAATTTATGTATTTATTTATTTCTACTTAACAACAAGTTAGGGGCATTTTTTAATATTTTGACTTATAGCACAACAAATTAATAATAATCAGTAAACAAGTAATTTTGTAAAAAAATTAAGTTACTTAAAACAAGAAATATTTAGGTACTTTATTTATTATAGATATACATGTAGTTACATACATACATAGTTATTAAATCCAACCAAAATACAAAATATATCTGTAGTATATACGGTAGACCCATAGCTAAGACGTCAGACTAGAGACATTCGAAGTTCGAACAACTTTTTTTTTCATTTTTCGAGAATTTTTTTTTTTTTGTTTGCCCCTAACTTATATACACCTAATGACTAAGAAATTCGTATATGTACAGCGAACAAACGAATCTACATACTAATATCACTCGAGAAATATTTTTTTCCAAAATGTTTTGAAACCAAAGACATTAACATCAATAATTACATGGATTTGATTACGATTATATTTCCTTTCGAATAGTTTAAGAGACTTCACAGTCGTATTCCAAAACGGTTTTGTGGTAGAATAGGAGATACCTGGAATGAAAAAGAAAACATTAAAAATGAATACATATTAAAGATCATGAACTTTTCTTTAAAAGTATAAAAAAACTTGAGAGGTGTCAAGGAACAACCGGATGGAACGAAGTTCTTTTAATACACTTAACAAAAAAATCGTCGCGATACCACACTTTTCAATGCGAAGAAAGACGAAACGAAAATAATAACTGGCTTGCTTTCTATAAGAAAAAAAGAAGGAAATAAATAAATAAATAAACATTTATTCAGTAATCTGGACATTACACTAAGTTATGTACATTTAAATTTAAAAACACCACACAATACAAGTAACATGATAGTAATCAGAAACACAAAAAAATGCAAGAGAAAAAAAAAAGAAACAATAACCATAAAACAAATTACAAAACATAATAATGGATTAAGCAAGGCGCCAGATACAAATTGGTTGGTGGTGTAATGCCCAAACTATTGAAGTGGAATCCCCTCAGGTTCATGACTGTGGGCTCCACAGTCCCTGATATTCTGTGGACCCATTTTGTCAGCGTTGGACAGACTACGTATTGACTCTTGAGACACACAGTAAACAATATTAATATTATGTGTAATAAATTTATAAGTTGTGTATAAGATAATAATTATTATAAAGATAAATTATCTAAGCAATACATACGATTATACATAAAAATATAATTTGTGTGTGTAATTAAATTAGAACAAAAAAAATATATTATAGATAGACTATCGATACTGTTGGTGCACCCGCACACCGCGCATGCTGCACGGCTTACCGCTTACAACGCGACGGTAGCAAAATTGTCGTTAGAACTTTTGGTCTTAATTTTTTCCGTCTAGCCCCCTTTCGCAACGCACGGTAAGGAACTTCGTTCCAATATATTATAGTTTCTGTGGGACTATCTTTGGCGAGCATGGCCAACTTTGTCAAGATTTGATTGTCAATCTTGTCAAAGAAGTAGTATCATAATTCATTAACTATATTATAGAGTAAAGCATACTTACATAGTTATTTCAAGTTTAGAGAATTTTGTAATGATAATTTGCATAAACAAATCTTAATTCGATCATTGATACTAAAAAAAACTTACCCCTCACTATCCAACACCTCTCTGAGCGAGGCTCGCGTGATCATGTGGTCATCACATTTAAACCAACTGCCTTTCATCTGTCGGACGTATGCCGTGTAATGACCAGCATCCAAAGACCCCAAGTGATTAACCACAGCGAACAACGAGTAACGATTATCCTCAAATATGCCTTCGGGAGCATTATTATTGTCCGCCGCATCAACAGCTCTGCGGTGTGTCGACATAAACGGAGTCATATCCAACTCAGCAGGGAACGAAACGAAGGCGGATATCTTGCGATCGATTTGCGAGGAATGCTCGAAGCGTTTGAGATGGAAACTGGCTACTATCGGCAGAGTTTCTAGAGTCAGCTGCTTTGTAGATTCCCTGTAGGCTCGGCAGTTGGAGCATTTTATTTTGGCGCCTGAGCCTAAGTGTTCGGCTCGGGTGAACCTCTCTAAGCAGGCCTGGAGTGACCCAGGGCCGGCCACGTCCAAACTGATGTCCCAGAATGGGTCTATGGTGGTGGATACTCCGGAGCAAGATGTGCAGACGACATCGCTCTGCAGCCCGCCAGTGAATATCTGATCGATGATGCAGTTGCAGCGGCCATTTTCTTTCTTTTCGGTATTTTCGACGCCGTTCATGCAGTGCCTGAAATCGATAAATGAAAATCTTATTATACACATTTAAATGGGAACTTACTAATGGCGCATTTTCACTGGTCGATAGGGGCCGCATGCGAGGTGCGGGAGATTTCTAAAATGCATGCCACGACCAATCAAAATGCGCCATTAGTTGTCATAGACTCCCCGTATGCTGTATACCGCACGAGTTAACGACCAATGAAAATGCGCCCTTAAAGATGGAAAATCAAATACATATTATATACTTAATGCAATTTTTTCAACGGACTTTTTAATTGTCAGTATTTCTTTACAAAGAGGTTTAATGCAATGTTACTACCGCTATCTTAATATCAACCCTATAAATTATATTGTTCCCTCAGGCTGCATCGGCTCCTAAAAAGGCGTGACCTCTCTAAGCTTTCTTCAAGTTGAAATAGACAAACAACTGGTCGGTGTGGTGACAGTATGGTGGTTTATTTGCTTGGTTTTGTGGGATTTCTTTTGGCTCTTTGAGGAGATGGCTTAGCATGTTAATTAGGCAACGACGACGATGATGATCAACGAGACATGCAGATGTGTTACAGTTATTAAAGGTATACCTGTGCAGCACATCGAGCGTGGCTATGAAGAACTCGTGCGCATCTTGTTGCTCGTACCCGGCGAGATGGCGCGCGTGTGTCCATATGAGGTGCAGCAGCCGATGTAGAGTCAGCGGAGTTTTGGCGCCAGAGTAGAACTCCTGTTGACAGATAGTTTTCTTTTATTTGAAGTGGAGGAAGGCCTGGGTTATATTATGTTAGTTGCTATTATTGTTGGGGTATTTCGCTAAACAAATTTTATAGGAGTGTATCTCTTCACTTGCTCTTCACGCAAATGAAGAATGAACCATACTTTGTTACCAATTTATTTTATTACTTCCAAACCAAACCAAATCATTATTGAATACGTAAAAAAAATATTAAACAAATACAAACAATGGAAGTTAAACCGAACTAAACTGTAAACCGTACTAAGATCGTTTATCAAAAGAAAGCAACGATTTTTTCAAGTCTGACATGTTTTATCATTATCATTATCAATTTGTCAAACAAAGTAATCTCAACTCGTCGGAAGTATTGAAATTTTCCGCGCACGAGTAAATCTAGAGTTCGAATGTAGGTCAAAAGTTCATATCAAGTTATTGGATTACTGTTGGATTATATTTGAATGTATCAATTTGCCAATACATGTATACAGTATCATGTATCGTGTAGTAATATTTACTTAAAGTTTAGGTTTTGTTTGTACAAAACTCCAGACAAGTCAGACTACGCACATAAGGGAAAGCTGGATTTCAAATTAAGGCGTAGTTAATTCGCATGTGCGTGACACAGTAATTATACTGGCGTAGTTAGACTAGCCCCAAGTTTAAAGTTGTCAGAGATCTCTTGTATAAATAAACTACAGACTTTGAGACTCTCATAAAAGTGGACTCAGAAATAACCTTATTCTAATATTTTTTTGAAAATAATAACTTTTTATTCTGTGACCGCAACCGTGCATGTATTGTAAATTGCAATTATTGACATCCAACACTAGTTTTGAAATTCTCTTTATTGTTAACTTACGATGTTTGTGTTTATGTTGTAGGTAAGCCCGAAAAAAATCCTTAAAATATTACCTGGAAGAGCTTGGAGACCTCGCAAACAAGGCATTTGCCCGAGCCCTGCGTCTTGCACTTGTGCTTTTCGCCCAGGAAGTAGTCTCGGAGTAGAGGAGTGTGGATCAGAGTCTGGAAATTGTGAACATATATTTTTTGATATAAATAAAACACAATCGGACTCATTGAAAATCCCTTTAAATATTTGCACGTCGAGATATATTTGACAAACAAAATATGAGGCCTATTTCACATTGTACACATCTTATTGTTGTAATATTTTTGCAAATAAACGTTCTTATTCCTATTCTTATTCTTAGAACCAAGGACGAGCAAAAATACTCTTATCTATTCATTATATAATTATCTAGTTTTTATTATTCGTCATGATTGCATTGAATTCGCTTCGAAACTACTGAATCAAAGAATGGGACGGTTCGAACAATAGTGTAAGAGCAGATCAAGCGTTTACTAGGGCTGTATTAAGAGTCATTTAATGATCACTAAGCTTTACTTTAAGGCAGTAGCGTCGTTAGGGGTGGCGGCGCTGGGCGACCGCCCAGGGCGCCGGAAAAAAAGGGGCGCTGAAGGCAAACAAAAGGGCGCAAATTTTTTTCAGTACCATCAGCACTCTGGACGCCGGAGAAATCTCGCCCAGGGCGCTGGTAGTGCTAAGATCGGCCCTTTTAAGGAAAAGCTCAACAGAAAATAATCGTATGCATAATGCAACTGAAATAAAGGCTTCGCATCGCAAGTATCGATTGAGCCCCGCCCTTCCAGAGTTTAAAATAGATGCACAGGTTCATGTACATACAAAATTCCACGAACGACGGTAACGAAGTTATTACATCAAGCTCAGTACGGCTATGTTATCTCTGAAATACAAGAGCAATCCTTATGTAGTCGGCATAAAGGTTTTGTTAGGAGCAAAATGATTCTGAACGAAGTGAAAATGGGTTATTGGTTTTACTATAGTCTATAACATTAGATCCGTCATGCCTGAACAGCGGCTTTTCCAACTCATCAGAACAACTAAGTATGTTACATATTTTTATGAAAAAAAAATACGTGTGGCACTCAGGGACTGCCGCGGTAAAGTTATTGCATAGCATTTTTTATCAACTTATGCAATTAAAATTCGCATACGTCTAGTCGCACGCACACAAACACCAAGCCGAAGTCTACCGAGCTGAAACGACGCTAGACGAAGCTCGCCAACACCGCACCGCTGTGCCGGTCGGAGTGGGGCGTGTTAGATTTATTTTCGTTACGAAAGTTATTGATTCGGTCGCCGTGCTCAAAGCCCGCGATAAACAATAGCTTAAAAACGTTTTCTATCATCTTAAAATAAGAATTTATTTGTTCTAAGAGGAATTCGTCAAAATATAGCCAGTACTTTTAATTTTTTGTCCTAGTTCGTAGTAGGAATAAGTAATTTAAGTGCCCTTTAGGCATCGCGAAAGAAAGACAGTCTCAGTATCAAGAACTTATTTGTACGGTTATTGTGAAATCTCTATAGTCTATAGTCTTATTTTATATTCATTTTATCCGATATCTAAATATTTTTCAGTAAAACCGTGGGTTTTTCTCGTACCTTTCTAAAAAAAATCAGATCATTCGTACCTAGAATCCAGTAAAAAACTTTACAGTAAAATATAGAGGCTTCTCGCTCCGGATATTATTCCAGGAAATCTGAAAAGCAATTTTACCTGCTTGTGCCATCGACTGAAACATTTTATTACAATTTTGCCATAGCCGCTTTCAAATATTTTGAAACAATAATATCATTTCGTTGATGACTATATTTGGGAATCCGATTCCTAAGCTATCATAACAAATCATCATCAGCTCTTATACAGTCTACAGGGTGTAAGAAAACACAATGATAATACTTTAGAGTTTAGGGCAGGGGTTCCCAAGCTGTTCGCCGCGGCGCCCTGGTGCGCCGTGGAAAGGCAAGAGGGGCCGGGCGCCGTGAGTCGATCCTCCGTCATTATCCAAAACCACAAATATTATAAAATAAAATTATAATATAAAATAGACAAAGCAGGCAGGTGATTATATATCTGTTTTATTATTTACCTGCTTAACCTAACCATGATAATCATTAAAAGGGTTTATTTATGTATCTTTTTCTAATAGCTACCTAGCTACTTTACCTATTAGTAGGGCGCCATGACAAAATATCGAGACGTGTAACTGCACCGCAGGCTGAAAAAGATTGGGAGCCCCTGGTTTAGGGTGTGTATAATATGTATAATAGAGTTCGCTGAAAAAGTAGGAGTGCTGTAAGAGTAACTTTTTTTGTATGGGAAAATTCAAAATGCTCGCGCTTGCCCTAAACAAATCATAAACCATTTTGCGAAATTGTCAACTGCGGGCTGCGGCACGTGCACACGTGCCGCTTGTTTTTCAAATGGAAAATAAAATCTAAAGTTCATGCAACTTTTTTATTACTCTACCACGCCTACAGGCCACAGTTTATAGGAAATTGACACTTATTTCTTTGGCATAAAGGTGCTGTCGAAGGTAAAATAACTTTGAAAGCTACACACGTGGCTCCGCCCACCACGGGCGTACGACGTCAGCACTCAGCAGAGAACTACAAGTGTTCACAGATTTACGTCAATATTTTCCAATATTATATGTATTAATTTTATATTTACTGCTTCGATAATTTCTAGGTAGGTACGCAAAAAAGAGCGTGTTTTGAGTTTTCTGTTTTTGCGAGGAATATTTTGCGAAATAATTAAGTACTTACTTATTAACGGCCGTATGAATAAAAACTTAGCGAGGGTTTATAACAGGTTTTAACATAGTAAAAACGTAGTTAAAACCCTCGATAAGTTTTTATTCATACGGCCGTAAGAGTTAAGACTACTTGACTTATATAGTCTGGTTTCGGCCAACGAAACCTTGCCGAAGGTTAATTAATAATTTCCTAGAAAACTAAATTAAACGAATAGTTGCCCGGAACTTTGCTGTTACTAAATGTTATTTATTATTATACATTTCATAAAGTAAAATTTCTAAAGGATTTAAAACCTTCAGCTTAAGCTTTAGTCGAAAGATATGGCGGTGATAACTGTTAGTTACTACTAATGAAGCTTCAGCTAAAATCGACCTTCAACCACAGAATATATATTAGTTGTACCAACTTCAACTGACAACGCATTAGTGTAACCACAGATCTACTGAAACATTCATCAAACAAAGCTCGTGCAACAGATTGGTCATACATTGTATCCGCACCCAGCTCCGCCATGATAGAGGTATAAAATTACTAGACATGGCACGTCTAGTAATTTTATACCTTGACGAGGCAAAAATTTTATTTAGACAGAAGTTGTTTTGGGGACATTTCGATATTCAAGGTCAATATACAAGGTGTAGGTCATGTGCCATCAAGGAAATTGATTTCTAGACAGTTGACAGACCAACGTCATTTGGTCGGATCATGTCAATTCAATGTTAATTGTGATCTGTTGTCTGGGTTTGACATAACGCAGCATTTCACTGCGTCAAAAAAAAGGGTTTGACGTAACGCGACCAAACTGTGTAGGCCCCCCATATGCCTAGGAATCAACTTCCCTGATAGTACATTCGCAATTTTTGCTTGAACAATTCTATAAGGCTATTTTACCATGCGGCCAAAATCAAAGCTAACGCCGCGCCGCCTCCTTTTAAAGTGCCACTTGAAGTCTGCACTCACTGTAAAATGGAGTACATTTCGAATGTGGAGGGCCGCTAGTCGTGTGCGTACAAGACAAAAAAAAACGAGGAATACGGCTTTTTCTGAACCAAAGATTTCCTGTGGTAGGATTGATCTTTATATCCCTAAGATGGGGGGGGGGTTTAGCTTTAACAAGGTATGAGGTCAATAACTGCGTGGGATTTAGGTATATAGTCGAGTTTGGTATCATTTTCGATTGAATCGAATGTTCAAATGCCAATTTTAGAATAATATTTAGATAAAAGATAGTAAAAATAAAATAAAATAAAAAATGTAGAATAAGTATAATATGATTTTCAACCAACGAAAACGCTGTTGACAGGGCTTAATTAATATAAGGAGGCTGATAGCCGCATTTTTCTGCATGCCAAAGACATGGTGATGAATGGAGCAATAAACATATTAATTAATACTAGACGTTCCGTGCGGCTTCGTCCGCGTAAATCTGAAATTTCACGGAAATCGTATATTTTTCACAAATTAATAACCCATGGCTCACGTAGTCTACTATATATTCGTGTCAAATAACATAAGAGCAATTTTTATGTAGTTTTTACGTAGTCTGTGAGATATTAGGCCTTTCAAATAATTTTCCCCGTTTTTTACATTTTCCTCTGTATCTTTGCTCTTATTGGTCTTAGCGTGATAAAATATAGCTTATAGCCTTTCTCGATAAATAGGCTATCAAACACTGAAAGATTTTTTCAAATCGGGCCCGTAGTTCTTGAGATTAGCGCGTTCAAACTAACAAGCTAACCAACAAACTCTTCAGCTTTATTTTCACATTTTCCTCTGTATCTTTTCTCCTATTGGTCTTATCGTGATAAAATATAGGCTATAGCCTTCTTCGATAAATAGGCTATCAAACACTGAAAGATTCTTTCAAATCGGATGAGTAGCTCCTGAGATTAGCGCGTTCAAACAAACAAACTCTTCAGCTTTATAATATTACTAGACGTTCCGCGCTGCTTCGCCCGCGTAAATTAAATATTTCACAGACAAATTAGTCCACAATAAATAGCCTATGATCCTTCACGTTCCTACTTTTTATCTGTGCCCAAATAACAGAAAAGTTCGTGAAATAAGCCCTTTCAAATAATTTCCCCCATTTTTTCCACATTTTCCTCTATTTCTTCGCCTAATTTTAAATAAATATAAAAATTAAAATTTCTCAAATCGGACCAGTAATTACTGACCCCTACTAATATAAGCGCGTTTAAATAATGCTTCTTCTTCTTCTTTTTACGTTGTTTAACATCTTTATCGTGCAAATATGAGTCCTAAAATGAATTAAGCATTCTTAAGTCATCCGAATATGGTACCGAACTGAGACTCTATTTTTCTCCAGAGCTAAATTTTTAAAAAATTAACATCAAAAATCGGGATGGCTCTACATCTTAAATCCATCCTTGGGCCATAAGGACCAATCCTACCAAAGGAAATCTTTGGTTCAGCAAAAGCCGTATAATTTACCGTACACACGCAACTACGCGGTTTAAACCGTGTTCTGTGTGTCATTTCAAGTAACACTACTTCGCAACCAACCCTATGACAATAATTATTTAAGGCGACGCCTTGATAATTTGGCTATAGCGATGCCGATTTTTCTCAGCAATGACTAAAGCTAAGAAACTAAAGTTCATTGTCAGTATTCATCATGTCTTTATCTTTGAATTGCCCATAGCATAACACGATTGGACAACTTTTATAACACAGAATTATCAATCGAAAAGACCTCTGTAAAAAAGGGATTCCTATTTTTCCAACAGAGGAGAGTGATTTAAGGTTCCAAAATTTGTTCATAAATTGGTTGAAGCATACACTTTAATATGTGCATAGCTTATATGAAATGTATTTATGGTTTTTAAATTACGCGACAAAAACCATTTTATCGCTTACGCCCTTTCCATTTTTTGCTGTTCCATTGCTTGTTTTCTATGAGAGGCCGGCCCGGCCTCTCATAGAAAACAAGCAATCTAAAACATATCCAACACGGTTTCTTACTTTAACGCGGCGTCACCTTAAGCCGCGTTTCCACTAGGGCACATATCGCGGAGACAAGTCGTCCGACATTTACGTAGTTTGTCCCTGCAACACGTAGTTTCTCCCCTGCAACATTGTCCCTCGACATATGACTTGTTCACACTAGTCATTGGTGTACAGTATGTCGCCAGCGACAAGTACCGCAACTCGTAAATGTCGCTGCGACATCGAGCGACATGTCGCGGGACACGTAAATTTCGTGTCGCGCGACTAGGTCGCGAGACAAATGTCCCCTAGTGAAAACGCGGCTTTAGGTTTCACAAAATCCTAAGTAGGTCTGGTTTAGACCTACCTAGGATAGTCGTAACGCTTTTTTGTTAGTAGATTCTTTATTCAGACGGTCTGAATAAAGAATCTACTAACAAATATGTATGCGTCACCTAACTCGTAGGCCCGTAATATAAATAATCAGTACTCAAGATGCATCTCGGTCTCAAGACACGGTTCAGGCTCTGTGATTGGTTGGCTGTCAAAATTTGGACCAATCATAGAGCCGAACCGCGTCTTGAGACCGGGTCGCATCTTAAATACCGACTATTTATACGGGCCTAGCCTATCCAGTGTTGAAATATCTGCAGTGCGCAGTCGCGCCGGTGGTCGATGCAGCTGCTTACAACACAAATATTATTAGTGAATACTATACATCTACGCCACAAAGCTAATAATATTATCAATTATGATATAGGTATAATCGAAGAAGCTTGGTGTTCTGGACCAACGCCTACAACTCTACAAGGCGCAGGTTCGGCCTCATATGGAATATTGTTCTCATCTCTGGGCAGGGGCGCCAAAATACCAACTGCTCCCTCTGGATCGTAACCAACGAAGGGCCGCTCGAATTGTTGACTGCCATAGTGTTTCAAACAGATTGGACCCCTTGGAATTACGCCGAGATGTAGCTTCACTCTGCATCCTCTATCGGTTGTATCACGGGGAGTGCTCTGAGGAGTTGTTCGGAATCATACCACCTGCAACTTTTCGCCATCGTCCCACGCGAAAAACATACCATCCTCATCACCTTGATGAGTGGCAGTCTTCCACAGTGCGTTTTTCGCGTAACTTTCTGCCGCGCACTGTAAAACTCTGGAACGAACTGTCACCAGCAGTATTTCCGGACCTATACGACCTGCAAACCTTCAAGTAAAGAGCGTATTCACTCTTAAAAGGCCGGCAACGCACCTGCAGCTCTTCTGATGTTGCGAGTGTCCATGGGCGACGGTAGTTGCTTACCATCAGGTGACCCGTTTGCTCGTTTGCCCTCTTATTTAATAAAATAAAAAAATCTATTTCAGCTTCGCCAAAAAAGCGCATCTATGAGATGAACAGATTGATATTATGAAAATTTATCAATGTGTACAAATACCTATACATAGGGCCTGTACCATAAAACGGTTTTGAGACTCAAACAATGGTACGAGAATGTTGCGTCCTACTCTAACAAACGTGAAATGACTTTGTTAGAGCAGGACGCGGCATTCTCGTCCGAATATTTAAGTCTCAAAACGGTTTCGTAATAGGGGCCTACAGTTGGTTTAGGTCCGATGTTTTACTTGGGTTAAAGGATAAGCCGATTTTAATGAAAACTTTTCGCTGATTGTTAGCTTCCAGTAGTGGCGTAGGGGGGGGGGGGGACGCTGGGCGCCGGATAAAAAAGTCCACAAATTACGTAAGGCGTTTTTTTGAATTTTTTGTGGACGCCCCCAAAGGGTCGCCGAAGCCCGAACGCAAACAAAAAGGGGCGCGCACAAACACTAGAGATAAACTACGATAACATGGCGCGCCCCTCCAAAATTCAAAACGTTTGAACTTTGAAGTGCTTTGTCAAAACGTTTACAGTGCGTTATCTTGCGCGGTCGGCTAGTTTATAGTTATGATTAGTTGACCTTGGTAATAAGTGACATTAAGGGGAAGACAGCTGCCAATTCGACATCTTTGTGCAGTTTTCTAAACGTATGTATTTCATTGATTGGCACAAAAAATATATGTGATTTTTGATTATATATAGAAAAGCTTGTCGAATTTAAATAAAATAATGTACTCCTACTGGATAAAAAAAAAAATACCAAAGTCACATCTTTCAGGAACTTTAAACAGTTCTAACTAAAGTAATAATACAATATATGCTTTAAAAATTTGTTTATTTTATACCTTTAAAAAAAATCCAAAGATTGCCAGATTTAATTTTCGGTTCTGACATCTAGATTTCCCATAATATTTATTTTTTCCTCTAACAAACGAAAAATGTATCCACGCTACCGAGTGAACACTTCACATCTCTAAGTAAACAAAATAAAGTAAAAGTTTGGTATTTGACGTCCATGTGTAGAAGACCGTATTTGCCTTTATTTGCTTGTGTATACGTCAATAACTTCGTCAAATGCAACAAGTAGCCAATAGCAAATACAAATAGCCATGTGAAGTGCCTCCATAACGATATTAAAAATAACTAGCAGTTGAACTACATTGTAGAGTACATTCAATTAATCAATAGGTACTATTAATGTGAATAAATGATACACGGTCTGGGATGTTAGTACTAGCGGCTATTGCATCATATAATCAATAAAACTACTCTTTGTACACTTGCCAGTTTATCGTAGAGTACTTTTATGTGAAGCCTCTAGGTCTAGCCAGCCAAGTATGTACAGTCGAAAATAGATACTGTTGACCGCTTTTCAACCTTAATAACACGTGATAAGGTCCAGAAATGGCAAATTGGATTTCTCTTCGACTGAACATTAGTTGTAACTGCAATACATAGTCAAAACTACAAAGAGTCGTGGACAGTTTTGATAATTGCAGATTAGAGTATGAACAATGTTTAGAGGACACACATAATATTAAAAAGAAGCTGCAGGATGCACAGGACTATATAAAGTCCCTTGAGAATCAATTAAACTCAAAAAAATCTGAAGAAACACAAAGTTTGTATAATGAACTTTTAGGTAATGGAATGGTCTTGTCAAAAAATAACATTACTACTATAGATCTCACCGGGGATGACACAATAAATAATCAACATTTTATGTATAGTAAAAAGAAACTTAAAAAATATAATGCAAAAAAATAAAAAAATTGTAAAGCATCTTAACAATTTATCAAAGAATAAAAAAAATATTAAAAATCAATTGTTATGCTCCTCTAAAGAGTTAGAACAGACTAGGCTTAGTTATGAGGCGGATGTAAGTAGCCTTCAATCAGAAATTTCAGGTTTGCACTCTACCTTAACACATATCCAAAATAAGTATGAAATAGCACAAACAGAAATTTCTGCATATATATCAGCTATGGATGATCTCATAGAAATTGGAAAATACAATGAGGAACGTGTAAACTCCTTGTATAACAATTGTAATTGCCAGACAAAATTAGGTCATTCACAGAATTATAATAATACTTCAGTTATCGGTTCAGCGGTGAAGGCTTCTACTGACTCCTCAAAATATTATTATAAAACTCAGGCACATGCCCCTGAGGCGGGTTCCATCAGTATTTATTGTGATGAAATAGGCCAAGGGGTAGGTGTACACTTGAATAAATTGTGTTTGGGACAAAAAATAACTTGTACCTGTTTGCCCGGAGCATCATATGAACAAATAATTAGCCGGGCAATTAATTCTACTTTTTTCCCCAACTCAATTTTAATTATATTAATCGGGAGAAGAGGAAAGTTAAACAAAAAACAAATGCTGGATTATATAGACACTTTAAGTAATAAGGAAAATATTAGAAAAATTATTTTGTTTACCTTTCCTTACATTAAAGAGACAAGTAAAAAACTGCCACACGAGATCAAAGAAAATCATATAAGATATAAGCTGAACAGCCTACTTTGTAGTGCCACCAACCAAAATTGTATACTTTTAAGTAACAATATCCCACAAATAGATGTGGTTGATATTAATACTATTTTAAATTTTAGGTTTAATAATCTAACATATGATAAGTTTTTCTTATCACATTCTTATACCAGACATATAGCCAGATGGCTATTTCATTTTTTAGTTCTAAGACAAGCCAACAAATTGGCTAAACCATCCAATGATTTTATTGAGCATTCAACTTTTTTAAACAACTGTTCAGATAACAGTTTGGAATATGTTCCAAATGATTTAAATTAGTTACTAAGACAACAGAGGCTCACTCTAGCAATGTATTAAGAAATATAAATAATAATATACGTGCCCACCACCGGGAAACTACCAAAAATAAAAGAAGTAACTGTAATTTTAATATTAACCTTGTACACCAGAACTTGCAAGGGATGATGGGAAAAGAATTAGATATCGAATTGTTTTTAAATGAATATAACATAGATATTATGTGTATTACAGAGCACTGGCTTAGAAACTGTGAATTAATATTTAACTTTTGTAATCACCAGTTAGCAAGTTCGTTCAGCAGAGAAAATGCTATTAGAGGTGGCTCTCTAATATTAATTCATAAAAAGCTAAAGTTTAAAGAACGAAAAGATATTGTGAAATTCTCTTCTGAACGAATAATTGAAGTGGCCTGTATTGAGTTGAGCCACCTTATTATTGTAGGCGTATACAGGCCTCCATCAGGTCTATACGACTCTTTTGAAGAAATAATGGAGCAAGTTTTAAATAAAGTATGTGCATCTAAAAAAAAGATTATTGTATGTGGTGATTTCAATATTAATTTGTTAGACTTAAACTCCACCACTATTAGATTCACATCCTTATTAAAATCGTATAACCTAATTAATTTATTTATTGAACCAACTAGAGTTTGCGAAACAACTGCCACTTGCATTGATAATATTTTCACAAATGTTACTCCGTGTAAAAAAGAAATAATTAATGCTCTAAGTTCTGATCATCGTGGACAGTTAGCTTCTTTTAACATGAAATGTGATAGTAATACTGAAGAAAAGATTGAGTTTATTCCTGTAAATACAAAACGTATTGAGAAATTTAGCAGTAAACTTCTTTCAAGTCTTCATCGCTTAGATATGCCAAATAAACCAGATGAAGCTTTTAATACATTGTTTAAAGTAGTAAGAAACCAATTCAAGTCTGTATTTACTTCTAAAACGGTCAGTTTAAATAATAAAAAAAAATAATTTCAGAAATTGGGCAACTCCAGGAATTATTGTAAGTAGGCAAAGACTGTATGAGTTATACGATGAAAAAACAATGAATACTAGTGAATCCTTTAAAATATACGTGAAGAAATATTCAAAAATTTTTAGAAAAGTCTGTCAAGGTGCGAGGGCCCTCCACATAAAAGAAAAAACAAAGAACTCTAAAAATAAAGTGAAAACCACCTGGAAAGTTATTGCAGATGAGACTGAAAGAGTCAACTGTCGTAACTCTAAACTTGAACTTTATATTGATGATAAAAAGGTCAACTCTGACCTTGAGGTTGCGACAGTTTTTGAAAAGTTTTTTGCTGACATTCCGATTTCAACTACAAAAGACTTAAATTCCTCACCTGAAGTTGCGGAAAGGTTACTTAAAGAAAATGTCAAGGAATGTGATGTCAATTTTATTTTTAAAGAAATCGACTCCAGGGATATTATTAAGACTTTCAAATCGCTGAATGTTAAAAGTACAACTGATCTCTGGGGTATGTCCACAAGAGTTATTAAATCAATAATTGACATCATTGCCCCGCACTTAGCTCTAGTCTTTAATAATTGTATTAAAAATGGTGTGTTCCCTGACCTAATGAAGCATAGCAAGGTGATGCCTCTCTTCAAAGCTGGGACTAAGTCTGACCCAGGTAACTACAGACCAATATCTATTTTGCCAACTTTTAGTAAAATATATGAAAAAATAATTGTAAATCAATTACTAATTCACTTTAACTGTAATAATTTGTTACATAACAATCAATTTGGCTTTACTAAAGGTAGGTCCACTACAGATGCAGGCATCAGTCTTCTATGTAGTATATTTGAAGCTTGGGAGGGGTCGCAGGATGCACTTGGTATCTTCTGCGACCTATCCAAAGCATTTGATTGCGTTGAACATGCTACATTAATCAGAAAATTGTATCATTATGGTATAAGGGACACGGCCCTAAAACTGTTAAGTTCTTACCTTGCAAATAGAACGCAAAGAGTTGAAGTTAATTCTAAAAGGTCTAATGGTAGTAAAATAAAGCTAGGTGTTCCACAAGGATCTATTTTAGGTCCCTTTCTTTTTCTCATTTACATAAATGACCTACCTTATCTAGTTAAAGATAAGCATGAGATAGTACTTTTTGCTGATGATACTTCACTAATTTTTAATGTGAAGCGACAACAATATAATTACGACGAGGTAAATAGTGCTCTCTCAAAAATAGTACAATGGTTTAATGCTAATAATTTACTATTAAATTCTAACAAAACGAAATGTTTAAAGTTCTGTTTGCCAAATGTTAGGCAAGTACAAACCAATGTACTATTAAATGATGAGAAAATGAAATTAGTGGACACCACTGTTTTCCTAGGTATAACTTTAGACAGTAAATTACAGTGGAGTCCGCATATTGCAAATCTGGCGGATAGGCTCAGTTCTGCAGCATATGCTGTTAAAAAAATCAGAGAAATAACTGATGTAGAAACAGCGCGACTTGTTTACTTTAGTTACTTCCACAGCATTATGTCCTATGGAATCCTTCTATGGGGAAATGCAGCGGATATTAATTCAATATTCGTGCTGCAGAAGCGAGCCATACGTTCTATTTATAAGATGTCATCGTGTGAATCCTTAAGAGAAAAGTTTAAGGAAATAACTATTCTGACCGTTGCATCTCAATACGTCTTGGATAACGTACTGTATGTAAGAAAGAACTTAAATAGTTTCAAAAAGAAAAGCGACAATTATTGTTTTAACACTAGGAATAAGAACAAATTAGAAATACCAGTGATCAGACTCAGCAAAGTCAGCAAATCTTTAAAGGCCAGTGTATACGCCTTTACAATAGAATCCCAGAAAACGTTCAAAATCTCTATCAATAAATTTAAAAATGTAGTAAAAGAACGTTTGTGTACTAAAGCTTATTATAAAATCAATGATTTCATCAACGACAACACACCTTGGGAATAGGGTGGTTCTTACAGGCTACTAGAATATTTTTTATAATTCCTATTGTAAATAGCTCTAATTTATAATATTGTTATATAACAGGGTCAAATTAACTAGACGCACGGTATTACATTCCAGTGGTGCGTCAGGTTAATGTGACCGTGTTGTACTGTATGTTTTAAATTGTAATTTTAGCAAAAGATGGACCCGTGCGAGTTTCTTACGCCGGTTCTTCTCGCCGGGTTAGTTCCCGAACCGGTGGTAGGCACCGTAGTATCGACGTTCGGTAATGTTTTTGTAAAAAAATTACTCCGAATAAAAATATTTTGATTTTGATTTTTTTTTGAAAAAAAATCTTTATGGTGCCGACTGGCAGCGGCAGACATGAAGCGGCAGCAGACGACGTGTCGTCGCGACACTACTGGTTTCTATGTATCTGATTTTGATGGGAATTTTATGTTATTTGGCACAGATAAGAAGTAGACCACGTGAAGGATCATAGGCTATCGATTTTAATAATTTTTTCAGTGGCTACATATTTTATACCCGTGCGACGCCAGGGCGGGTCGCTAGTAATATAATAAAAACAAGTATAAATAAAGCCACCCATGGAATGCCACTACACAGAGTAGTTGCTAATTATTATTACTAGTTAGAGTTTGGTACACCTTTGTAGCATCTCGCATAGTATCGCATAGTACCCTAGTATCGCAGACAGAATATATTATCAATTGTTATGCGGCAGCCGGCTGCCCGCTTGGATTGATGGGTTAAATCTTATAAGAGTGTCTACATTGTAAATGAAAAAATAATTATAGGAATAAATTCGCACGAATAAAATCCGCGCCTTTAAAATTTACAGTGCAGATAGTCCCTAAGATCTTGGTGAAACAGTACTTACCTGAACAATGCAATTCATGAAGCATGTAGATCCGAGATTCTGCAGCCCCCTTAGACCGATGGTAGTGTGGGGGCTGATAGTCCTGCGCTTGCGGAGCCGACGGAGAGCCACTGCTTCATTGTTGTTGGGCAGCCATGGTGTGTACGGCAAGCTGATCCCTAGTGACCTGTGTTAAGAGGTTTAGTTGGGCTTTGTTAATAAACATTAGAGTCATTAGATAAAATAAGTCTAATAAAATCGTCGTTCTAGATGTGATAAATGCACACAGTTAGCAGTTAGCACATACGAGCTAATTCAGGGGCGCCGACTCCGTGGGTGCTCGGGTGCTCCAGCACCCACGAGAGTTAAATAGTGGGTGCCGAGCACCCACGATTATGAATATCTGAAAAAATTATCTTTCTCATCTTTTAACTAAATCTAAATAATATAGACTAACGAATCTAAATAATATAGACTAACTAATATAAACGCGAAAAAATACGCGCAGATATATTTTATTAACAGGTGCACATTTCAAACTGCTGTGTAATATAATATTACATTATATATCTTGTATTTTCTTGTGTTTATTAAATAACAAAAATCGGCCAAGTGCGAGTTGGACTCGCGCACGAAGGGTTCCGTACCATTACCTATAGAGCAAAAATGGGTAAAACATGTGTTTTAAACTTAAATATTTATATTGCTGTAGCAATATAAATATTTAAACTGTATATACACACAATCTGTGAAAATTTCAGAAATCTAGCTATAGTCGCGGTTTTTGAGATACCTACAGCCTGGAGACAGACAGACAGACATCGAAGTCTTAGTAATAGGGTCCCGTTTTTACCCTTTGGGTACGGAACCCTAAAAATAAGTACATATAAGTAGCAGTAGCTATATAGCAATAGCACCAGCTAGTAAGCTGGGTACCTATGTCATTAAAAAAGCTGGAGCACCCAGGGAATTTTAAAAAACTCGGCGCCCCTGCGAGCTATCATATCTAGACCAACGAAATATAGACTTGGAAAATAGGAAAAGAGGGGTGTTATAAGTTTGATGAGTCTCTTTGTGTGTGTGTCTGTCTGTGGCAACATAGCATTTATCTTCTTCATGTAAGCAACTTCATTCCAGTATCAGCAGTAACACGGGTCAAATTTTCATCAATCTGATCCATCAATCCAGTGCGGATTGACGAAAATTTGATCGTGTACGCCACGGATTGATGGATTGATCGTATTTTTAATATGAAATTTTTATAACCATCAATATTCCGTCAATCAGATTGATGGATCAGATTGATGAAAATTTGACTGTAACCTGTGACAGTGATTTGATCAATTCAATACTGTGTATTAATTTTAAATATATTAGTTTACACTATGTGTACACAATAAAAAGCAAGAGGCTATTAACCATACAGGACGAAGCACTCACTACCTAAAAAAAATATTTAAAATACTAACTAAATCTATACAATCTGCTAGTCATGTGTCAGACATTGGAAAAAATCACACATGAAAACAGTGAACATCATACATTTATATTATGCTTGTAAAAGCATATCATAATATTAAGGTGACGCCGCGTTAAAGTAAGAAACCGTGTTGGATATGTTTTAGATTGCTTGTTTTCTATGAGAGGCCGGGCCGGCCTCTCATAGAAAACAAGCAATGGAACAGCAAAAAATGGAAAGGGCGTAAGCAACAAAATGGTTTTTGTCGCGTAATTTAAAAACCATAAATACATTTCATATAGGCTATGCACATATTAAAGTGTATGCTTCAACCAATTTATGTACAAATTTTGGAACCTTAAATCACTCTCCTCTGTTGGAAAAATAGGAATCCCTTTTTTTACAGAGGTCTTTTCGATTGATAATTCTGTGTTATAAAAGTTGTCCAATCGTGTTATGCTATGGGCAATTCAAAGACAAAGACATGATGAATACTGACAATGAACTTTAGTTTCTTAGCTTTAGTCATTGCTGAGAAAAATCGGCATCGCTACAGTCAAATTATCAAGGCGTCGCCTTAACACAGCATGTTTACTTAAGGTGAGTAATATTCAACAAAATACATTTCTATAGTCATCTTAATAAGGAAAAATATTATTATAATCACTTCGCAATATTTGCTTTTAATTTATGTTAATTGATAGTGTCACCAGCAAACAAGATAATATAATTAAAATGTTTGGGC
Organism: Lysandra bellargus; assembly: GCA_905333045.1. Lineage (NCBI taxonomy): Eukaryota > Metazoa > Arthropoda > Insecta > Lepidoptera > Lycaenidae > Lysandra > Lysandra bellargus. The sequence goes on from HG995330.1 coordinate 7,272,912, forward strand.
TATGTTAAGAAAATAAACTGAATTATGTTAAGTCTTAACAGCAATAATACTTTTATAGCTCAATTTTAATAATTGCCTTAATACCAACAATACATTAATAAATTAATGTTTAAACAAGCAGTTACATTATTATTAGCATTAGTAGGGTTAATTTTAAAGCAAAGCTTTTTCAATTAGTAGCTGTGTTACAATCAGATGAAATTTAAAATTAAAAAATAATACATACTTGGCTTCCTTCATTCTGTGCAGTTTTGCAATCTCCGTTAACTCTTTGTCATAAATATAATCTTGGCATTGGGCACAATATACATTGCCATAACTCAGATCTACATATAAGAAGTGTTTTTTGGATTTAGAATGCTCCTGTATGTGGCCACCATAACAGGCAAAGAAGATGCAGTGAAGACAGGAGTGCATACGAGGCCCAGGTTGGCCGCAGGTAAAACATAAGCATGATGTAGCCTGAAAACAAGACTTAATTAAAATGTGCCAGTTTAAAGGTGCACAAGTGTAAAATTTTATGCCAATGTCTGACTATATTTTAAATAAATGTATGCTACAAATATAATATGACATTAAAATAGGTAGGTGAAATGTAATCAGTGTAGATAGAAATCTGAAAAACAGCTGTTTTGAGGTCAATGATTACAAATCAGCTGATTACTCACGCCCAGCTGAGCCTAATGTCTTGAGACAATAATGAGCTCTGCCCACTCCAAAACAAACAAATTTACACTATCTAATCTATTCCAAGTTCGTTTACCTTGTATCTTCTAGCTTCGTAGGATGTGCAAGACACAAAAAACGCGTGCACTATTTTATAAGGATTGAGGCCCTTGGCGGCCTTAAAATTGTTCAGATGTATGCAGCCCCCGTCGTTCATTCTTGCGATTGCTAATGCACCGGTTGTAGATGTAATTGCGTTATTTGTTGTTTTTAATTTATCTACAAAATAAGATTTAATGTAAATAACTTTTCTCAAAGACACACCGCGTAGTAACTGTAAAATAAACAATACCAAATCACGAAATGTAAACAGTAAGCAGTAGGTTTAATCACCGATTTGATTCAACGCACAAAATCTGGAAACACTCAAGTCTCACCTCCCCACGAAGCGATCCAAACACGATCTGACAGAGCACAGATTACTAGTCTTCTAGTATATATTTGATGACAGAGGCCAGAGAGGGCCAGCCGCCAGGCAGAGGGAAAGCATAGAGGAGGGAAGAGGCTTGTACCACAGATTACTTATATATATTTGGGCTTGTACAGACCTTAATGCTAATTTACCGCACCATTGACCATTGCACCGCACCCTTTCACTCTTTTGTGTTTGGATAGTTTGGGACAGAGAGGAGCTATCGTAATGGCTTCTACAGACGGGCGAACCCGGTACGAAGTGAAGATAGGCG